>BQNB010005264.1:24428-103016 GCA_026074375.1 Tanacetum coccineum | reverse complement strand
ACTAATTCCTCTAGATAACTTTCCTCAAGAGCATTTTTATCTACTTTCAACTTTTCACTTTTGTTTTCAAAGACTTGTTTGACTCGACATGTTGTAAAAGTTGTTGTTTTAAAGACACAAGTTGTTCTTTAAGGTCAGCATTTCTTTTGTTACATTCAAAAACCAGTTGTTCTAAATCCTTTTTAACCTTACTTTGTTCTATATCTTGAACCTGCGTTTTGTATCTCACAAGCTCAGCTTTTAAGGAATCATTAGCAAAGCTTTGTTCCTCATTAGTGTTAATGTGGCCCTCAAGTTGCGACCTTAAATCATCTAGAATAGTAATCACAGATATTTCACCAGGTATGACAGAAGATACATCAGTTGGAACACTTTCAACTTCGTTGTTTAATTGGTATTGATGATATGGAATGGTGTTATCATGATCATCGATAACCGAATCAACATCAGAGTCTAGTTGTTCTCCCTCGTGTATCTCTTGTGATACCTAAAGATGCATATTATCAAAGAAGTGATTATCATAAGTTTGTACCTCTGAATGAAAGTCAGTATCATTACTGGTGCCCTGTCCAGTAGATGGACCATTCTGCATCAGATTGGCCATGAATTCTGCCACTGCGTGAGGTGCTTCATCGACATCAGAATCGTATGCATCCTCATGGCTTACTTCAAATGCCGTAGTGGTAGTGATGGCCAATGGTTCAACATAAGGTGTTGTACACTCCACATCTGCCAGAAAAGCTTCAGCCTCTGCATCCAAAATAACGCCTTTCTCTTTAGCTTCCATAAGCAATGCCTTGTCTTTGAACCACTATGAGTCCTTTGCTCGTTTCTTCTCCTTTCATTCCCTTGCCACATGTCCTTGACCACGACAGTTGTAACATGTAACCACCTTTCCTTGAGATCTAGTGCCAGCATGTTTTCCTTTATTACCCGGAGCTCTTCGTTGAACATTCTCTATTGTAATCTGACGAGCTTGAATCGTAGCTTGGGTCATCGGATTAGTAGAAGTTCTTAGCCAGTTGTTGGTAGGAGGAAACTATTTCTGAAACCCACTAAGTAAGTTCACAATCTGGTTCATCATTGCCAGCATGGCATCATTGGTTGACTAAGGAGCTTGTTGTAGAGCAGGTGCATACTGAGGTGGTGAAGGAACATATTGTGAAGGTGAAGAGGTTGATTGTGTTACCTTAGCTATGTAAGCAAGTGGATTAGTATTCCTAGAAGTTTGGTTCATCTTGCTA
This sequence comes from Tanacetum coccineum, assembly GCA_026074375.1. Classification (NCBI taxonomy): domain Eukaryota; kingdom Viridiplantae; phylum Streptophyta; class Magnoliopsida; order Asterales; family Asteraceae; genus Tanacetum; species Tanacetum coccineum. The sequence goes on along the minus strand of BQNB010005264.1, from coordinate 101,772 downwards.
AGAGTCTTCAAGGCATGTTGTTCATAGCTCTTCAAGTGAGTGTATAGATCAACATAGCTCACAGTTGATATGTCCTTGCTGTTCTTCATAATAGTAACATACTTGCCCCAATACGAAGGTAAGTTATTGATAAACTTGGTATTCCTCTGATGAACTGGGATTTACATTTTAGTGATATTCATGTCATTAATCAGCTTGTGGAATCGAACAAAGTAATCGTGAATTGATTCATTTCCATTAGCCCAGAACCTTTCATATTGATCAAACAAGGTCTCTTTCTTTTGTTGTTCTGTGAGACCAGATCCTTGCATGAGTAGCTCCACATTCTCCCAAATCTCTTTTGCCATCTCGGTTTGATTGAGTGTGTTGAAGATGTGTCTTGGGAGCCCTTGACTAAGAATGTTTGTAGCTTGAATGTCAGCACGCTCTTTGTTGTTCTCAGCCTCTGTGAACTCTTCATCAGTCTTTTCTCTTGTTACCTGAGTTTGTTGTTCACCTTCTCCTGTAGTGACTGTGATCGTTGGATGAGGAGTAGGTCCATTTTTAATGGATTTCCAAATTAGCTTCCCAAGAGGTTTACCACGTATGTACCTCTCTATACGTATCTTCCAAGACTCAAAGTCACTTTCCTCCAACATAGGAGGACGGTTATCCGTACCAGCTGCACTTGACTCTTTATCAGTTGTTGCCATCTTGTAAGAGATATGAACGGATCTTGAGTGGTTGTTTGTGTTTGATTGAAATCAATTAATGTTCACGGGATTTTACAAATCCTTGATTAAAACCGAGAAAAGAATCGTATCTTTCGCGGGATTTTACAAAATCAAGAAGAAACCGTAAAACAATAATGAATTAATGTTGAGATACGTAGAAGGAAAAAGGAACAAGGATATAATTTCCAAAAATAGAAGATTATATCCCTTAAATTTAGGAACCAAATATTTACTTAACACAATCAACCGCCACTAGGATAAAATCAAATCCCTTGATTTTAGGAAACAAGTATTTACTTCCCAAAAATATAGATTTTCTCCTTTATTAAAAAAAAGCCGAATCCCTTGTTTTTAAAAAAAAATCAACTGAAAGTTTTTTTTAAAAATAAGCCGGATTGTTTTTGCAATGAATAGTACCCGATGAACCGTACCGTGAACAATGTCGTGAACAATACCGTGAACAGTGTCGTGAATAGTGTCGTGAACAGTACCGTAAATAGTACCCGTGAACAGTATTTTTTTTAAACACACAAGATCAAAACACCTACCACTTAGGTTCTTGATACCAATTGATGGTTCCAATAATTATTCATCTCACAAGAAAGATTGAGGTTTAAAGATCAAGAGAAAAACTGGAAAGAAAATTAATGAAGGATGATTCAACTTACAAGAGATATGAGTTTTGTGTTTATAGAGATCATTACATACCCTAAAACTTGACATGTGAAGGGTATTTATAACCCTCCAAGGGGCCGACCATATGGGCCTTTGGATGGGCTTTTCGGGCTTTTTCTTTGTCTGCCCGATTATATTAAACATCATTAATTAACGAGCTAGTAAATACTAAACAACTACGAGTGACCGTGACTTCTTTGTTTCTAACATCCATGAATACAACAGGCACGTTAGTTAAACCAAATGGCATCACTTGGAATTCATAGTGTTCGTATCGCGTTTTAAGAGCAGTCTTGGGAGTATCTTTGTTCCTGAATCTAAATTGGTGATAGCCTGATCTTAAGTCAATCTTTGAGTAAGTACTTAAACCTTGAAGCTGGACGAATAAATCATTGATCCTGGGTAATGGGTAACGATTCTTTATGGTGAGTTTATTCAGCTCCCGGTAATCGATACACATTCTGAAAGATCCGTCTTTCTTTTTAACAAATAAGAGAGGAGCTCCCCAAGGCGAAGTACTTGGTCAGATAAAACCTCGGTCTGCTAACTCTTGTAGTTGGTTAGATAATTCTTGCATTTCTGAAGGAGCTAATCTGTTAGGTGCTCGGGCTACTGGTGCCGCTCCTGGAATTAAATCGATTTGGAATTCTACTTGGCGAACCGGAGGAAGGCCGGGTAGATCTTAAGGAGAACTTTCGGAAATTCTCTGACTCCTGGTATATCTTCTAGTGGTTTTTCGTCTGACTTCTTCTCCATTACTTGGGCTACGAAAACTTGATATCCTCTGGATATATACCTTTCAGTTTTTATACAGGATATGAGGCTTAGTCGGGTTTTACTTCGATCACCTCGTATGATCAAAGTTTCACCGTCTATTAGGATGTGGACGACTTTCTCATCACAGATAATTCTAGCATGATACTTGGATAACCAATCCACACCAATGACGATGTCGAAACTACCAAGTTTAATCGTCATGAGATTAATTTCGAAAGGTTGGTTTAGCAAAATCAAGGTGCAACCCTGGATAATGGTATTAGTGCCTACTAGGTTTCCATCGGCCATTTCAATGTTATAGGTAGTATCTAGTGTAATTGGTGGGATATTAAGCATAGAAGCAAGAGATATGGATACAGAACTTTTATCGGCTCATGAATCAAATAATACTCTAGCTAGATGTTGTTTAGGAGGAACGTACCCATGACTACGTTCAGATCTTGGTGAGCATTCTTGTCCCTCAGCATGTATGCTCTCCCATGGGCATTTTTGTTTTCTCTTGAGCACTAAATTTTGTAGTTGTGACAATCTGTCAATTTCAGGTTGTTATTTTATTCTCGAGTATTAATTATAATTTTCATTTTTATGTTGAGATATAAACTCACGGCTAACCGGGAGAATTATGGCTTACATTTGTAAATTACGCGACGTTTACAAAGAACCAGCGAATCCTACGTTAAGCATCGATGTTTATATTTCCAGAATGTCGTAGAAATATTTTTATTACATTTATTTTTATTTTTCATGTCTCGTACTATTTTTACGTTTTACGAAAAACGGCTTCAAATCGTACCTTTTTAAATATCGAACTTTGATAATGCCCGCATTTACAAATTATGGGGCAAGTCTACACAACTCACCCCACTAAAAAGCCCTCCCATTAGGGCGGATTCACCAAAGGACTAGGTGTCCCCTTGGTGTTGATTCATGGCTACACTTGTCCTTCTAGTCCAAGACTTATATAAGGCTTACTTTGACCCACACATGCACACACTAGACATTTTATAACCCAAAAATTCTGCATTTTGCTCTCCTTCTCTTGTCCTTAACGCCACACACACACACACCACAAACACCCATCTTATAAAAACTTTGAAGATCAAACAATGAGCACACTAGTGAATATGACTACCTAGTGTGTTTCTTATATTTTTGAAGTGATTTAAAGAAGTATTCAAGAAGGTTTACATACATTTTGGGGCTGAAGTTAAACAAGTTTTTATCAAGTTATTTTGGGTAAAGAAAATGGTGATAAAAAATAATATGGGTGAAGATCAAGCTTGAAGTTGAAGTCTTGTATATTTCTTTTGATCATTTGATCATCATCATCATTTTTCATGTAGTTAATAAACTTTATAAGTTTTGTTATCATTTTATTTTAATTTCAAATTAATATGTAAATAATGATGTATGATGTTCAAGTAGTAAAATGGTTCATAGCATCCTAGATCTAGGTAAAATGGCTTAATCAACTATTGAAACTAGCTAGAAATTACTAAAAATTATGGGCTAATGTTAACAGTAAGTTTTGGAATTTTGAGTAACTTTGAGAGTTGATTTGAACACTCTAGGTTGTAGACAAATGTTTTGTGATCATATAGCAAATTGGATCCCCATTTGTAAATGTAAAAATTGAGTAAGTTATGGTCAAAATACTAAAACTAGTGGATTCTGACCTTGCTATAATAGAAGGATACAAAAGTCATACTTAGACCTGATAAAATCATGTAGGTTCTGTACCAATTGGATGGTCAACCAACTCTGCCTTATGGTTTGTAAATGGCATCAAAAATAGTGAAAGTAGATTTCAGTCCGAATTTTTAACTTGACCATTAGGTATAAAAGTAACCCTATGTATATGTATGACTAAAATATGTACTAAAATGAGTTTAAATCTGTAAAGTGGACTTAAATATGAAGCCAAGCATATAAATATATAAATTATACCATTTACGGTTTATAAATTATGACTATTTTCGTAAACATAAAAGTATACAAAATTTACTACTACCCGAACACTATACTATGTAAAGCGATTTTTGTAACTAAAACCGAGATGTAGGACTACATCTTGGAGTTTTTAAAGTTAACTTACTGCTAATAAACATGTCTCGACCCGAGAACCCGAAAATTTATAATAAGACTCGATTTACAAGCTTGAATGGGCACCAGTAAGTGCCTAATTGGCCACTAGTCCCTATGTAGTTAAAATAAAACATATTTGATTTTTGCTTTAAGCCAACCCCCTAGGGCTTCATTAATAGGCTAAGAACCTGTCTTGGTTAATAATGTCAAACCTAAACACTTTAATGGACTTACTTATGTGGCTATTGCTTTATGGAATATAATGGACCATAAGATTAAAAATGTCAAAATAGAAACTAGTTAAAAACCATGCAAAACCAAGTGTGAAATAATTAAAACAATGGGTCATGATCATCATATATAATACATTTATATATACATACTTATTAATATTAAGAGTATTCGTTAATTTTATCTTCATGCAAACCTAAGAACCACACAATTTGTATAGGTCTAGTTGGATTGACGCGCCTACTTCCGAAGTTTTTATTCAACGATATTCTCATCTGACAACACCAAGTGAGTCATAGCCTCAGTATTTTTATAACATTGCCTTGTCTTTAAAATAGAACACAAGGACTTGTTATGCTAGTTGCCTTGATTATTTAAAGATTAGCTAACTACGCTAGATAAACGACCTTTGGAAATCATGAATTGTTAACTACCGGGAAATGGTAGACGCTTATACATGAAATAGTACTATTTGGAGGCTGCCACCTCCAAAACCATGACGACTGGCTATCGTCAAGTGTCGGATAAGACACACACGGATGCGTTGTAATAGAGAATGAATAATCACACAAAAGCGAGGGTATATAGTATGCATACCTTGTTGGTGAAACCCAACATATTGATATGGTAAAGTTACAATTTCATGAGGCTTAAACATAATACCCGATATAACTTTGTTTGGCCACATCGTTATATCCTGATGAATATTGAGAAATGATACTTGTGTTTGGAAATTTTATTGTTTATATATATAAACTCTATGAATCACTCACATTATTGTTGCGTTTTTAGCAAGTTTATCTCAGGTCCTTGAAGGTAATATCGGCTAGGAGATTTTGGTTTGTCGCTTACGGAAACCTAAACTTATTGGTTTTGAAGGCCCATAAAAAAAAGCCATATCGAAGAAGATTTGAAAAAAATTTGTAGAATATCAAACAATTTGGGTTCCTATGATTGTAACAATTACTCGAATGAATTGTAATTTTAAAAACGTCTCTTTTCGAGTCGTTTTCTATGCTTGAGTTATTGTATTAAGACGTAGCACCCCAAATGACCCTTCCGCTGAGATATATAAAAATGGGGGTGTTACAGATTGGTATCAAGAGATTAAAGTTATAGATAACAAAGATTTTCAAAAAAAAATTTATGAACAAAAGGATATTTGAAATCTTTATTAACTATAACTGGTGGGCAAGCGAAATCTCCGAATACCGATGGACAAAAAGAAAAAGGATTTATTTATCGATCTATATAATATATATATATATAAAATATATATATAAATATAAATTATATGGAAAAATATATATCTTATAATATGAAATTTTCATTTATTTGAATATAAATGTTAATTATGTAATTATTTAATACTAATACGAGATATTTATACGATGCAGATTGTCATGGAGAACCCTAATCACCCTAACGAACCGAACGAAGATATTCCCGAAGAAAATCCAGTTATTCCCGAGCCAAACCACGTTGAGGATGCCCATGATCCCAACGAAATGGTTGACATTCCCGATGATGAGGAGTTAGTAGATTATGATGGGGATAATGAAGAAGAACCTAAAGAAGAACCTGAGGAAGAACCCGAACCAAATAATGGGCATGGGAATCAGTTTGCCCAACATCCTAACCTCATAGCCCGGTAAAATGAATTGTTTTTTAGAGGAGGATGATGATATGAATGAGAATGTTAATAATGAGGATATCAAGGATGAGGATGTTGAGATTGAGGTCGATGACGAAGCTGAGTATCTGTCCTATTGATGGTGGAGGTGGAACCAAACCCCACCACCAGAGATGAAGTCTTCTGATTTCTGAGCCACGTAATGTGGAGTCATCTGATCTCTCTCATCCATTTTTATCATCTGCTTCTGAGTTAGAGACAAGGAGTTGATGTTGCACCTGACGCTTACTGTAGGACTCTACCCAAAAAAGCCTTATGCTATTCGTGACCTCCGCGGGGACTTATTATGAGGTAGAGAGTCATCTTTCTGCCGTGACAAATCATATGTTGGTGGATTGGCACCTTGGGCTTTTAGACGTGATTTGGAGACGTCCCGTGCACGAGCTAGACTTACGGAAGCTGAGTTGGGTACATGCCAAACTGAGATTGCTCTTCTAAAGTCAAAGAATAAGATCGGGGAAAAAGAGAGAGAATTACTTGATCATGATTTGGGAGATGTTGAGCTTACTTTGGGTAATGTTTTAGAGAGGTTGAAGGTGTTGGAGAGTAGGGAGAATACTACTTTGAAGAAAAGGTTGACTGAGACTGAGACTAAGTTGGCGTGGGCTTGTATGGAGCGTGATATTGCTGAAGGAGGTTGCACTGAGCGAGGTCCCCGAGTGCGAATAATATGTTCACTTGGATATGGTTCGTATTGGGGCTGTTTCGAAGCCGCCATCTGATGATGAGGATACCGAGCGTCCGAGAAAGAAATCGAAGACTCCTTACTTCTAGATGGGACCGATGTGACCTTCCTGAGCCACGTGTAACACTAGTGACTCATAGTATATTAGTTTTATCATTTAAGTATGTATCTTTAGTAATCACTACTAAACTGCGATGTCAGTTAATAGGACTAGTCTTTTGGAGTTGTATAGCATTAGATGGTGACATGTAATGTATGACAATGCATCTTATAACTTATTGGTGATTAATGAAATAACTATCATTTGGTTCTAATTCTATGTCGTGTTGTTGTTACCTTTCTTTTCTTGTTTCTTCTAAATTGCTCCTTTTGCTTAATATAATAATTGAATGAATACTCATTATGATTTGAATTTGGTGTGTAACAGATCATGCAGCCAAAAGCAATGTTCCTGAGGCATAGCCGAGGTTATTAGGGAACAAGTTGCCACATCTATGGCTGAATTTATGGCAAATATAAACCGCGGAGCTGGTGGTGCTGGAGCCGGTGGTGCTGGAGCTGGTGGTGCTGGAACCGGTGGTGTTGGAGCCGGTGGTGCTGAAGCTTAAATGAGCCATAAGGCCTTATTGGGCCACTAGGCCCAATGTAACAAATTGGACTCTATGGACTTAGCTTTAGGCCCAATCCACTTGGACCTAACTAATGGGCTAGGACCTGGTCTTTGAGTGATAATATCAACTTAATAACTTAATGGGCTTGCTTAATGGGCCTATTGGGCTTTTTGAGCTAATTTAGACAATACTAGTAAAATGGCTAATAAAAACAAGTTAAAAACCTAGAAAACTCTAAGTGTGAAATAAATATGTTGCAAGAGCATGATCATCATATAAACTACATGTATACATATACTTATTTAATTTATGAGTTTTCGTTAATTTTTATCGACTAGAAACCTAAGACCCGTTACAATTTGTATAGGTCTTGGTTGATTGACGCGCCTACTTCCGAAGTTTTTATTCATCGATATTCTCATCCGACATCACTAAGTGAGTTCATAGCCTCGCATTTTTACACTTTAATTGTTTTATAAACCCGCGAGGGAGATAACATGCTTGTTTTTAAAATAGAACACAAGGGAGATTGTATGCTAGTTGCCTCGATTATTATTATAAGTTAGCTTAACTCGCTAGATAAAAGACCTGCGGAAATCATGAATTGTTAACTACCGGGAAATGGTAGACGCTTATACATGAAATAGTACTATTTGGAGGCTGCCACCTCCAATCCGTGACGACTGGCTATCGTCAAGTGTCGGGAATATGACACAACGGATGCGTTGTATAGAGAATAATATGCACTCATAGCGAGGGTGTATAGTAGGCATACCTTGTTGGGAACCCCAACATAATTAGATGGTAACGTTCAATGTCATGAGACTTATAAATAATCCCCCGATATAACTTTGTTTGGCCACATCGTTATATCCTGATGAATATTGAGAAATGATACTTGTGTTCGGAAATTTTATTGTTTATATATATAAACTCTATGGATTCACTCAACATTATTGTTGACGTTTTAGCATGTTTTATCTCAGGTCCTTGAAGGTAATTCGGCGATGGAGATTTTGGTTGTCGCTTATGGAAACCTAAATGTTTTGAAGGCCCATTAAATAAAAGTCATTCGAAGATGATTTGCAAAAATGTTGTATGAATTATGAAACAATTTGGGACCTATGATGTAAACTTTTATTTCGAATGAATGTATTTAAAAACGTCTCTTTTCGAGTCGTTTTCTATGCTTGAGTTGTTATATTATGACGTAGCACCCCAAATGACCCTTCCGCTGAGATATATGAAAATGGGGGTGTTACAGATTGGTATCAAGAGCTTAAGTTATAGAGAACAAAAGATTTTCAAAAGAAGAAAATGAACAAAAGAATTTTTGAAATCTTTTAACTATAACTGTGCAAGCGAAATCTCCGAATTACCAATGGACAAGAATGAGAAGGAATTATTTATCGATATATATATATATATATATATATATATATATATATATATATATATATATATATATATATATATGGAAAAATATATATGTTATAATATGAAATTTTCATTTATTTGAATATAAATGTTAATTATGTAATTATTTTAATACTAATACGAGATATTTATACGATGCAGATTGTCATGGATAACCCTAACTCCCCTAACGAACCGAACGAAGATATTCCCGAAGAAAATCCAGTTATTCCCGAGCCAAACCACGTTGAGGATGCCCATGATCCCAACGAAATGGTTGACATTCCCGATGATGAGGAGTTAGTAGATTATGATGGGGATAATGAAGAAGAACCTGAGGAAGAACCCGAAGAAGAACCGGAACCAAATAATGGGCATGGGAATCAGTTTGCCCAACATCCTAACCCACAGCCCGGTAATATGAATGGTTGGTTAGAGGAGGATGATGATATGAATAAGAATGTTAATAATGAGGATATCGAGGATGAGGATGTTGAGATTGAGGTCGATGACGATGCGGAGTTGATCTTTCCTTATGAGGTGGAGGGTGACCAAACCCCGCCACCTAGAGATGAGTCTTCTGATCCTGAGCCACCTAATGCTGAGCCGCCTAATGCGGAGTCATCTGATTCTGTATCATCTGATTCTGAGTCAGAGGACGAGGAGGTTGATGTTGCACCTGAGGCTACTGTTGGGACTTCTACCCAAAAGCCTTATGCTATTCGTGACTTTCCGAGGGGCTTATATGAGGTAGGAGAGTCATCTTCTGCTCGTGACTTATCATATGTTGGTGGATTGGCACCTTGGGCTTTGAGACGTGATTTGGAGACGTCCCGTGCACGAGCTAGACTTACGGAGGCTGAGTTGGGTACATGCCAAACTGAGATTGCTCTTCTCAAATCCAAGAATAAAATCGGGGAGAAAGAAAGGGAGATACTTAATCATGATTTGGAGAATGTCGAGCGTGCTTTGGGAAATGTTCTCGAGAGGGTTTCGGTATTGGAAAGCGGGGAGAATGCCACATTGAAGAAAAGATTGACTGAGACTGAGACTAAGTTGGCGTGGGCTCGTATGGAGCGTGATATTGCTGAGAGGAGGTTGCATGAGTCCCGAGTGTGGAATAAGATGTTTTACTTGGATATGGTTCGTATTGGGGCTGTTCCGAAGCCGCCATCTGATGATGAGGATACCGAGCGTCCGAGAAAGAAATCGAAGAACTCTACTTCTGATGGGACCGAGGGACCTTCCGAGCCACGTGTACCACCTAGTGACTCTTAGTAGATTATTTTATCATTTGTATTATCTTTTGTAAATCACTAACTAAATTGCGATGTCAGTTAGTAGGACTAGTCTTTTGGAGTTGTATAGCATTAGATGGTGACATGTAATGTATGACAATGCAACTTGTAACTTATTAGTGATTAATGAAATGACTATCTTTTGGTTTTAATTCTATGTCGTGTTGTTGTTACCTTTCTTTTCTTGTTTCTTCTAAATTGCTCCTTTTGCTTAATACAATCATTGAATGAATACTCATTATGATTTCATTTGTGTTGTAACAGGATTATGCCGCCAAAAGCAATGTTTGAGGCACGATACGCGAGGTTATTAGGGAACAAGTTGTCACGTCTATGGCTGAATTTATGGCAAATATAAACCGCGGAGCCGGTGGTGATAGAGCCGGTGGTGCTGGAGCCGGTGGTGCTGGAGCCGGTGGTGTCGGACCAGCAGCGCCCGAAATTACTAGGTGTACTTACGTAACATTCATGAAGTGTGACCCACAACCTTTTAAAGGCACCAAAGGTGCCGTAGGATTATGTTAGTGGTTTGAGAAACTAGAATTTGTGTTCTGAATCAGTGATTGCAAAGAAAGGGATAAGGTAAAATTTGCAACTGCTACTCTCCAAGGTCGTGCATTGACTTGGTGGAATGGAAGGATTGCTTCCATGGGTATTGATGCTGCTAATGGTACTCCATGGACTGAGGTGAGAAAGTGGATGACTGAGGAATTTTGTCCTCGAAGTGTGTTGCAAAGGCTGGAGCAAGAATTGTACAACTTGAAGTTAAAAGGGACTGATATTGATGGGTATACCAACCAATTCCATGAATTGGCCTTTTTGTGTCCTAGAATGGTGGAGCCTGAACAGGTGAAGGTGGAGCAGTATATTTGTGGGTTGTCAAAGAATATACGTGGTGATGTGACATCATCGAGGCCTACTGGTATTGATGAAGCAGTCCGTATGGCTTATCAGCTCATGGGACAAATAATACAAGACAAGACTGATGAGGTTTCTGAAAGTGAAAAGAGGAAAGGTGAAGGAGATCGTGGTGGTCGTGGTGACAACCGACGCGATTACAATCGTCGACAAAACCAAAGAAGGGCTAATGCTGGAGCTATGACCAATGCTGCACCAAATGACAATGAAGTTTGTCCAAAATGCAAAAATAAGAAGCATGGTGGGGATTGTTGGAAATGTGGTAAGTGTGGTAAGTTGGGGCACAAGACTGCTGCTTGTTGGAGCCTCGACAGAAAAGATGTGACTTGTTTTAATTGCAATGAAAAGGGTCACCAAAAGAGAGATTGCCCTAAGTTGAAAAAGAATGGACAAGATGGAAATAACCGTGGAGCTATTTACAAGTTGGGAGCTATGGATGCTCAGCAAGATCCGAAAGTCGTTACTGGTACATTCTTACTCAATAATCGATATGCTACTGCTTTATTTGATTCGGGTGCCGATAAAAGTTTTGTGTCTACAAATTTTAGTACCCTTATTGATATTGAACCAGTTGAGTTAGATACTTGCTATGATGTCGAATTGGCTGACGGAAAAGTAGTAAGTACCAATAATGTATTAATAGGATGTATACTAAATCTTTTAAACCATTCTTTTCTAATCGATTTAATGGTAATAGAACTAGGAAGTTTTGATGTCATTATTGGGACGGATTGGTTATCACGATATGATGCCGCTATTTTGTGTGGAAAGAAAAAGGTTAGGATTCCCCTGGAGTATAAGACGTTGGTTATCGAAGGCGATAGAAATAATTCCCGATTGAAGATCGTTTCTTGCATTAAGGCTCAAAAGTATATCGAGAAGGGTTGTAAGCTATTCTTAGCTCAAGTAACTAAACAAGAATCAAAGGAGAAGCTATTAGAAGATGTTCCTGTTATCCAAGATTTTCCTGAGGTATTTCCCGATGAATTACTTGGACTTCCGCCACCCAGGCAAGTTGAATTCCGTATTGATCTTATTCTCGGTGCTGCACATGTGGCACGTGCGCCATATCGTTTAGCACCATCTGAAATGAAGGAGTTGTCCAAGCAACTGCAAGAGTTGTTGGAGAAAGGTTTTATTTGACCGAGCTCGTCACCGTAGGGAGCTCAGGTCTTGTTCGTGAAGAAGAAGGATGGATCGTTCCGAATGTACATAGATTATCGAGAACTAAACAAGTTGACAATCAAGAATAGATATCCGTTATCGAGGATTGGTGACTTATTTGATCAGCTGCAAGGTTCTAGTGTTTATTCGAAGATTGATTTACGATCTGGTTATCATCAACTTCGTATCCGCGAGGAAGACATTCCAATTACAGCGTTTAGAACTCGTTATGGACATTATGAGTTTCAAGTAATGCCTTTTGGACTGACTAATCCACCTGCAGTATTCATGGATTTGATGAATCGCGTGTGCAAGCCATATCTTGATAAGTTTGTAATCGTATTCATTAATGACATTCTGATTTATTCCAAAAATAAAGAAGAACATGGTAAACATTTGAAGACTATCTTGAATTTGCTAAGGAGCGAAAAGTTGTACGCTAAGTTTTCAAAGTGTGATTTTTGGCTTGATTCTGTGCAATTCCTTGGCCATGTGATTGATAGTAGTGGAGTTCATGTTGATCCTGCGAAGATCGAAGCCATTAAAAATTGGGCTGCACCGACTACACCAACGGAAGTGCGACAATTTTTGGGTTTGGCAGGTTATTATCGAAGGTTTATTAAGGAGTTTTCTCTAATATCCAAACCATTAACTAAACTCACTCAGAAAAATAAGCCGTATGTGTGGGGCGACGACGAAGAGGAGGCATTTCAAACATTGAAGCTGAAATTGTGTAGTGCGCCAATATTATCACTACCCGAAGGAAGCGAAGACTTTGTTGTGTATTGTGATGCATCCCTTAAAGGATTTGGAGCTGTGTTAATGCAACGAGAAAAGGTGATTGCGTACGCCTCTAGGCAACTTAGAAAGAATGAAGAAAATTATACGACCCATGACTTGGAATTGGGAGCGGTGGTTTTTGCTCTTCGACTGTGGAGACATTATTTGTACGGCACTAAGTGTACGGTATACACCGATCACAAAAGTCTACAATATATTTTGGATCAGAAAGAGCTAAATATGAGGCAGCGTAGATGGATTGAACTTCTGAGTGATTACGATTGTGTTATCCGTTATCACCCGGGAAAGGCGAATGTTGTCGCTGATGCGTTGAGCAGGAAGGATAAGGAACCGATTCGAGTGTGTGCTTTAGTGGTGACGGTACATAACAATTTACCCGAACAAATTCGGAATGCACAAGTTGAAGCGTGCAAGGAGGAAAATATTGGTGCCGAAGGATTTCGTGTTTGTATGTTTTCACTTATATTGTGCAGGAAACAGATATCCGACAAAAGGACGAAAAATCAAGCAAAAACGGACAAAACCGAGCACGGAATAGAAAAGCATGGAAAAGCCAATGTCAAATCGAAGCCAAAATCCAAGAAAGTCAAAGTCCAAGTCAACCCCGACAAAGTCAAAGCCAAAAAGTCATCAAGTCAAAGAAAATACAACTTTAGGGACTAAATTTGCCAAATCCCAAAGTTGTGTAACAAGGATAAATACTACAAGGACTGAAGTTGTAAAGATGCCCTATATAACTTTAGGGGGCCATTTCTGCCAAACCCCTAAAGTTATACCACAGGAGACCTTTGTTGCTTAACTATAAAACTTCTCATGCATAACAAAACAAACAGGCACCCACCCTTCTTTCCGCCAATCCTATTTGGCACTATTCATCATCCCCCTCGGACCACTTTCCTGCACAAAACTACAAAACCCATAATCTCCCCATCTTCCCCTCACCCTACATGGGGTTGTTTGGACACCTTGGCAAATCCCAAAGTCTTCCAATTCGTCATGGAAAATGGATGATCATGATCATAGAATTGTTGGCTACTCAAAATAAACGGCCATAGAGTGCTTTTGTGGCTCGCTCAACACAACCCAAAACACTCCTATCACAAAATAAAGCACAGGAAAGAGACGGTAAGACCCCAAAAGACCTAGAATCTTCCTAGTACTAGTATAAATAGGTCATCTTGTAAGCCCATGGGAGCAGTTAGTTTTAGTTAGTTTTTTAGTTAGTTTTAGTTTAACCTAGTGTGTTTTTAAAATCATTTTAAGTTATTGTCTTTTAAATTCTAAGTATTGTAAACTGTTTTAGCATTAATGAAGATTTGAAGTTTTTCTTAGTTAAGCTTTGAGTTATTGTGTTAACTTATGTTCTAAAAGCTCGTATAAGCTCTTAAATAGCTCTTTTGTAACCTGTTTCAATATAAAAAAATTACTTAGATATAAAATTTGTTAAGAAAAACACAAAAAAAAATCACTCCTCAAAATTACCTCAGCAAAATATTGGATGATAAGCAAACAATGGAAGTGCTTATGGACCCCCACTAGCTTGTTTTTAACAAGCTAGAGCTTGTAGAATCATTCATTTACCCTGTTTAGAGCAAGGGTTTTGGTAAGTTTCCATTTTTATTTTTGCTTATTTTACTGTTTAAGTGCTTATTTACTGTTCCTTTTTGCTTATTTGTGCTTATCTTAGTTATTAGATGCTTATTTGTCTGGTCTTTATTATCTAAATGCTTTGTGTTTGAGTTTTACCTTAAAATTGCCATTTTTAGTGAAATTTGACATTTGCTTATCTAGCTTATTGGAGTGCTTATTTGCTGTTTAAACTTGCTTATTATTGTTTTTATAGCTTATTTGATATCTGGTCTAAGGAGTTTATTCATAAAAATATCAAGTTATTAAGCAAAATAGTTGAAAACAGTTTTAAAAGGGGTGTTTGGCATAAGCCTCAAAATGGGTCAAAATGGTTTCAAAATAGTTTGGGTTACTTAGCCAACTTTGGTGAGCTTATTTTCAATCTTAATAAGCTGTTTTTATAGGTTCTTAGTTTAAAAGTTTGATTTTAAGCCTTTTCTATAAGTTGTATAGAATTGTTAGGGTAAAAACTGTTCTAGATAGCTTATTAGCTTAAGCTTGGTTTAGCAACTTATTTTTGTGATTTTCATGCATATTTAGGTCTATTAATTCAGTAGTGTAAGTGTCAGGAAGTGTGCATTTAGTCTTAATACTTTTTGTCAAATTTTAGTTAAGTAGTGAAAAATGAAGATTTTGCATTTTCAAATGCTTATTGTTGCTTATTGTGAATTTCAAAATACTTTTTGAGTGTTGATTATAGTTCTTTTAGGTCTAAATTTAATCTGTTTGTAGGTTAGAAGTCCATAAGGATCCTTTAGCTTGTTTAATTTTAAGCTCAAAAGTGCTACTTTATGCTTTTTGAAAGTCTGTCAAAAATTTTCTAAGTGTTGAGTCAGTGTGAGATAGCTTTTTCCTTTAGCTTTTTAAGTGCTTATTTGAATTTCAAACTCTATTTTGAATGTTGATTATTAAAGCTTATTAGAAAAGCTTTTCAGTGGCATAATCCACTAAGCCATAAGGATCATTTTGTTAGCTTATTTTTAAGCTTAAAAAGGCCTTTTGGGCTTTTCACCTAACAGTACTAACTTCAAGTTAGTACTGCTGAAGCATTTTTTTCTTATTGAAGCTTATTAGCTTATTGTTTTTGCTTATTTAGGATTAGCTTAGCTTTTTAGGTTAGATTAAGCCCATTTTAGCTTAGTGTCTTTAGTTTAGAGCTTATTTAAGCTTATTTGCCCTTTTAGAGTAAATTTTAAGTGTTTATTAGTTTTTTTAGCTTGTTTGCCATTCTAGCTTATTTTAGTTGCTAATTTGTGTTCTTACGTGCTTATTAGATATTGCTTATTGTCTGTCTTAGCTTATACTAAGTTTTCATTTGCTTATTTGCTTTAAAAAAGCCAAACAGTTTAGCTCTTTTTAAGTTTTATGTTTTTAAAGCTTAACTGTGACTTTCTTGTGCTTATTTACGTGCTTATTTGTTAGATATAAATTTTTTTTCCTTTTTTAAAGTTGCTTATTTTTAGATTATTTAAAAAGTTGTAAAAAAATGAGAAATAAAAACGTTGGGATTAGGGGAGGCCCCAAGTGAGCAAGACTCGAACTCGGGACCTCAACCCATCAACCAACACTTTATAACATACTCACTACTGCTGTGCTACAATAGCTCATCCGGTAGTGAGTTGCACAACTTAATTTATATAGCCCTTTTAGCCCATTAAGCCCATAAGCTGTTTTCAGCTTATTACGGCTTATTCATAAGCCCAATTTTCTAGCTTTTATTTTTCATAGAACCAGTACACCTTAATCCACTTTTCTGTATTTTTTTCACATTTTTCCGACTTTGTTTATTTTTTTATCATTTATTTTCTTTTAAACTGATTTTTTTATTGCAATAAATTAAATAAAAATCAAAAAAATATTTTTCTTTTTTTAGAAAATTTTATTTTATCATTCTTCACTTAGGAAAAATAGAAAAACTTTCGTAGGGTCATTTTTGCAAAATTTTACTTTTTAAAGAACGGGTTTCGAGCCCGATTCTCGTTTTCTCGTTTTTGAACTCAATTTAACTCCGTTTTTGTTCTAGTTTTCTTTAAACTTACTTTTTTGTTAATTTAAGTCCATTAAAAGTGAGAAAATCAATTTAGGCTTAATTTTTTAAAAATTAGGGTTTTTAGTGTGTCGTTTTAGCTTCCCGTTCTCGTTTTTAGTATAGTTTGCCTTATTTTTCCTGTAGATTTAGAAATCCAATCCAAATCTTGTTCTATTCAATCATCAAATATCAATCCAACTCTCGACTTTCCAATTCGCTCCTCGTTGGGGATAAACGACCCGGGAAAATCTTATACTACTTCCGATTTCATTGATTTTCTTGATAATTATCCTCATTATATATTTATAAGTATTATATATTTATTTATATAAAAAGGGGTTAACCAATCAAAGAGCAAAAATCAACAATTATATAATGTTTATTAAGCCGATAGGAGCAAAAAGCCACAATTAACCTCTATGAGCCTTAAAGAGAACCAACTACTCCATGTTTAGCATCTAACTTATATATTCAATTTGCTCTAATCAATTTTTGGCGCCGCTGCCGGGGAAGAGTTTATAAGCGTTTGTCGTTTCGAAGTTTGAAAATTAGTGCTTTGAAGATCCTTCCGTTGTGAAGTTATTTTCTTTAAAAGTATAAAAATACAAAAATATTTTTCATTTCTTTTTAGTATAATTATAAATCAAGAAAAATCAAAAATATAAAAAAATTGTCCTTAATTATCAATAAAAATCATCAAGTTGGTAAAAGAACACCAACATATAATACTTTCAACTGAAGTATTATCCATTAATAAGTTCCCGAACCAAAGAATCAAAAACTTACCTTTTGTGTCACTTGCGAGGTACGGTTCACCTTTTAAAAGATAAACAAACTCAAAGAGGGGTATAAGGCGGGTTGTTCCTTGGAACTACGACCCTAAAGGAAAAAGGTTTTTAATAGCTTCGCGCTTTCCTATTCCTCCGCTCCTTTGTGCGTTTTTCTTTTCGAAGAGTTACCGAGAAGCTTGTCGATTATTAGGTTTAAGTGTCTTGTCCGTTATTAAAATAGATTGTGAAAAATTGTTGAAAAAACCAAAAAAAAAATTAGTGTAAATTTTCTTTTTATAGTTTGAGTGCATGCGCACTCGTTCCCAATCTCGAAATCAAAACCGTCCTCAACAACAAGCCCCACCGGTAGTTGTTGAACCTTTTAATTTTGAAGAACCTTTTGACATGGCCGCTAATGGAGCCGGTGGTGCCGGACCACCTCCCGCCGGAGGAGGTGGTTTACCAGTTCCCGACCTCCGAACTATGGAGGAGTTGTGCCAACCGTCTTTAGATGGTCGAGGTGGACCAATTGCTCCGATTGCAATTCAAGCAACGACTTTTGGACTTAAGAATGAACATGATTCAAACAAATTCAAAATTCTGTCCAATTTGCGGACGGCCTGAATTTACTCTGATTTGTTTAAATCGAATGTGACATTTTATTAAACGTCTCTTTTGAGGTCGTTTACTGTGACTTGTACTTTATACTATGAAGTAGCTCCCCAAAGTGGTATTCCGCTGCGTTGTTATGATTTTGGGGCTGTTACAGTTTGCCAAGGAATTCTATCAACTCTTTTGACCAAATGGCAAAAATCTTTCTCGGAAAATACTTCCCACCCTCTATGGTGACCAAGTTAAGAAATGATATTACAAATTTCCATCAAAGACCCGATGAGTCGTTGTTCAAAGCTTGGGAACGTTATAAGCTTTCAGTTGATCGATGTCCTAACCACAACATGTTACCCGCGACTCAAATAGATACCTTCTATAACGGGTTAACATTAAGGCATCGTAATACCATCAATGCTGCTGCTGGCGGGAAGAGTGCTATGATCTCATTGAAAATATGATCGCCCATCACAATGATTGGGATACTTCTGCTCAACGGAATGAGTCATTGAGTTCTAACACTTCTTCTAATCCAGAAATAGCATCCCTTAAGCTTCAAATGGAAGATATGAATAGGAACTTCACAAGAATGCTTCAAACAAACCAACAAGTTAATACCGTAACACCGAGTTGCGAGACTTATGGTGGTCCTCATTCTTACAATGATTGTCCAGCCACCGTTGGCCAAAATCAGAACGTATATGCTGTGGGAACCTACAATCAAGGTGGTAATTCCTACCAACCTCAAGGTAACCGCAATCTGCTTAGCTATCGTTCGGACAATTATCTCGGACCACCAGGGTTTAATGTGAATCAAAATCAAAACCGAAGCAATCAAAATCAAAACAACCAGGTTCAGCCTTATCAAAACCGGAACCAGGGAAACAACCAAAATAACAGTCAGGGTAGAAATCAGTTTTTCCAGGGTGCTAATGTGTTATCCCAAAAGCTTAATCCATTTCACAACATAAGCTATACCAATAAGCAAAATAAAGATAGAAAAGAGATAAGGAAACATCAGGATTAATGAAAACAAGATCAATTCGATGCAAACTCAAATGAACAACTTGGCTACTTCGAATCAAAGGCTGGAAAGTATGCTAGGTAACTTTATCAAAATGAATACCGCTTCTTCATCGGGTACGGGATCTCTCCCTAGCAACACCGTTGCTAACCCTAAAGGTGAATTGAAAGCCATTACCACTCGAAGTGGTCTTATTCTTGATGAACCTTCCGTTCCTATGCCTCCTCCATTCATAAATCCGGAGGAGGATGAACGTATAGAGGAGACTTTAACAGACCCGGAACATGGTGAGTTTACCATTAAGGTCCCACCTCCTCTAGTCCAAAAAGCTAAACAAAGAAATTTTGTGATTCATCAAAGGGATCCTCGTCACCTGAATATCCCTTATCCGTCTAGAATGAACCAAGAGAAACAAAAAGAAAAGGATGATGTTCAAATTCACAAATTCTGGCAAATGTTTAAACAGCTTCATATCAATATCACTCTTGCCGATGCATTAATTCTTATCCTGAAATATCAAAAGATGCTTAAGAGTCTCCTTTCCAATAAGGAGAAACTTATTGAATTGGCAAATACACCCGTTAGTGAAAATTGCTCAGCGGTTATCCTAAAGAAGCTTCCCGAAAAGCTAGGTGACCCTGGGAAATTTCTCATTCCGTGTGTTTTTAATGATCTCAAGTGCAAAGCCCTAGCCGATCTAGGTGCTAGCATCAACTTGATGACACTCTCGGTGTGGAAAGAGTTAGGATTACCCGAGCTTATTTCCACCCAAATGACTCTTGAACTAGCTAACCGTGATATTTGCACTCCGAAAGGAATTGCAAGAGATGTCTTTGTTCCGGTTGGAAAGTTCACATTCCCCGCTGATTTTGTCATTGTTGATTATGAAAGCGATCCGCGTGTCCCCCTCATCTTGGGAAGACCTTTCTTACGGACCACTCGTGCTTTGATTGACGTTCATGAAGAAGAATCAATCAACATGATTGATATCTACAATGTTTCACATGAGGAAATTCGTGAAGATTTGTTTGCAACAAATCATCCAAGTGGCAATCCCACTTCTTCTCTCTCTTCTCATACCAATTTAACTTCTCCGAAAGTTAAGGATGATATCTTTGATCCGGAGGAAGACATTATTGCGAACTTGCTAAATCTTGATAAAACCAAATATCTCCCTCCGTATCATGGTAATCAATTGAGTGGCAATCCCACTCCGATTTCAGAACCCGAGACCAAGTCTTCTTCTTCTTCCCCCATACTTATTTCCCTCGAAGAAGGTGATTTAATTTGGGAAGAATTTTTTGTTTTTATTTATAATTGGAAAGAATTTGAAGCTTATCTCGCAAGTGATTCATTTCCCCCAGGAAATAGTAATCCTTCATCTCTTCTCCCTCCTTTTCATAATTCTTTAAGTGGCAGTACCACCTCTTCTTCACCTAGTCTCCACATTTATTGATATAGAGATCAATTTCCTTGAGAGTTCGCCGATGAATGTGCTCATAATGATATCTTCCCTTGATGGCCGAATCTGATCTTCTAGAATTAGAGTATTTGCATAACCATGATCCTATCAGGATAATGGATCTAGTTCTAGAAGATTCGTTTAATGAAAATCATCTCTTGTTGATACCATTTCTAAGATGTTCATCGATAAACATGCTCTTGATTACTCATCCTCAACCATTTTAAGGGATGATGTATGAAGACAATCTTTTTGATCATGATCTTTATGATAATGTTTATGATGATTCCTATTGACTTTAAGGAAGAGAAAATCAAAGATTCCAAATATCTTGATGCTGACATATGAGAACTTGATCTTCCTGGATCAAGTGATTTCCTTCCTTTTCCCGAGTGTGACTCAGTTTTCTATGAGGATTTTTCTGAGGCTGATGCTTTGCCTTCGACCAACAACAAGGACAAGGTATTTAATCTAGGTATACTCATTCATGAGAACCTCTTTGAAGTCACCAATTGTGCAACTATGGAAAAGAATGTAAAGAAGACCACTAATGCTTCTTTAATTCTTGAGGATTTTAATCCTCCTCTTTATGAACTTCCTTTCCACAAAGAAGTTCCCGGGCTCAGAGCTTTACTCTCGTTTTCATCCGAGAATGAAGAAAAAGTTTTCAACCCCGGGATTCTAACCTCTAAAAGAGTTCATACCTCTCTTCTCCCGGAATTATCTCATCGGGGCACTAAAGCTTTTAAAGTCACCAAAATTCTTGAAAGCCCGATGAAGATTTTTCCTTGCTCTTACCAAGAGGACATCCGTGTCTTGGATGTTTCGTGTCTCCACTTATATCCCCTTGAAAAGCTCAAGTATGGGGGGATTGGGTCAAGCTAAGTGACCTAAAATAAGCGCTTCGTGGGTGGCAACCCATGCTTATCTTAGTATAATCGTAGTAGTAGTATGGTAGTTATGTAGTAATGAATAAGTGTTTTTTGTTGTGTGATGAGGCTCGCCTTTTTCCTTTTCCGTGTTTTGTGTTTTGTGTTGTATGTCCAGGATTTCCCGGATTTTTGAAGCCTCTCGTGCTCGCGGTTTTGTCCTTCGATCACAAGAGCTTCACATCCTCAGCTTCATTTGGGAATCCGATATCCAAATCTTATCGACTAACGTTTATCTTTAAGCATACTTAATAAACGGCTTAGGATTTACGTAGAAACCCTTTCTTAAAATATTGAGGATAGTGTTTAATTCTAGTTTGGGGGGATCTTCGATTTGATTGTGCCTGTAGTCGTTGTTTTCGCGTAATCCCATTTTTACCACCAAAGTTTTTGAAAAATACCAAAAAAATGAAAAAATTTAAAAAAATTTCAAAAATAAAATAAGTGTTTTGTCACAATTTTGACTTTCCCGCTAGGTAGAATGAGAGTAAATTTTGACTCGATCGAGCGTGTTGAGCTCTAGCTTGTTCCTTAACTTTTAGGCTAAGCGTTCGCGAAAATTCACGAAGAACGAAAAATAATAGAGTTAAGTACAAGTTGGATGCTAAACAAGGATTATTTTGAAATCTTAAGAGCTCATGTATGTAATTTGTGGTTTTTTCTCCCATAAGCTTCTAACCGGATTAATAATACGTGCTGTTTTTGGAGATTAAACTTAAATCAACAATTTTTATGTAGTTAATAGCAAAAAAATTTAGTCTTAGTTCAAATTTATACTTGAATTTTTCAAAAAGAAGTCTTCTCTATATAAAGTATAAAAAAATATGATGAATGCAATAATGAAAAATATAAAAATATAATAATAATGAAAGCTGTGGGCTGATAAAAGTTTACTACCTCTTGCCGGCTCACAACCGATGTGGTAGTCTTCCTTCCGGTGTGTGCAAACGGCAAAGAAGCTCTCGACATTCTCGAAGCTTCCACAATGGACCCATCGGGGGAACATCACTGTGCACTTCTCACCGCCAAAAAGGTCTTGTATGCCGAGATTCTTTGGCCTCAAATATATAAAGATGCCGCACAGTTTGGAGTATAAAATTGCGACATCGAGCAACGACAAGAAAATTTTCACAAATGGAATGTGATGCCTCTCGAAATTCCAATCCAAGTTTTTGGGAAATCTTTGACGTATACGGGCAATAGACTTCCATGTGGACCTTCCCATCTTTTCTACAAAAGGCAACAATACATACTCGTAGCACGCGTCGAATATTTATCAAAATGGGTTTGAAGCAAAGGCGCTCCCCATAACGACCCCGAGTAGTTTTTTGCAATTTCTTAAATCTCTCTTTGCAGATTTGGTGCTCCCGTGCTAACCTCAGTGATCGTGGACACATTGTATGCAATGACATGGTTGCAAAGGTCGTGTTAAATATAGAGTCACTCACGATCACTCCACCGCGTATCACCCCCAAACAATGGCAGATTGAAGTAATCAAATCGTGGTTTAAAAAAGAATTCAAGAAAGAGCAAGTCGGGCGAAAAGTCGTGCCTCATGTCGGACAAACTGAATGACGCTCTCATGGGCCTTCCGTCCGAGCATACAAAACACCCATTTGGTGCATCTCCTACAAGCTTTTATACCTGGAAAGCGCATGTCATCTACCGTGACGTTGAGCACAACTACAAAAGCTTACTGGGCCTTAAACATGCAAACTTTTCATATCAAAACCTCGGGTGGATCAAACGCAAAGTTTCAACTCAATGATTAAGTGAACACTGCATAGATCAAGCCTATGAAAATTCTTTGATCTACAAAGAGAAAAACTAATAGGATTCATGACTGCAAAGATCAAAAACCACGCGTTTTTCAACGTCGGTGAACAAGTCCTCCTCTTTAACTCAAGATTGACAAAATTCTCTTTCTCCGCAGTCTTAAAGTCCCGTTGGGTCCAGGAGCCATTTACCAATTGTCTCTTACAACTGTTTTCCAGATGGCACCATTGAGTTTTCCACAAACTCTAGGCCAAACTTCAAAGTAAATGGTCATCGTCTCAAGACTACTTTGGTAGTATATCCCCTGCTATGGATATCCCCCGGACCTCCACAAACAATTCCCCCAACGAGGAAACAACTTAAAATTCAGGGAATTGGGCGGTCGAAGCTTCTAGGACCCATAAACCAGCGCTTCGTGGGAGGCACCGACCCATCTTATGACCTAGTTTATCATAGTATTAGTATGCAGCTTAGTAATTGAATAAGTGTATTAGTTGTTGTGAGAGGCCTTGCCTCTACCTTCAATCCATGTTTGTGTTTTGTGCTGTTTTGTCCAGATGTTTTTCCGGATTTTTGAGCCGCTCGTGCTCGCGGTATTTGTCCTTCGATCACAATAGCATCCACAATCCCTCAGCTTCATTTCTTGGGAAACCCGATATCCTACTCTTTATCGACTAACGTTTATCTTAAGCATAAATTACATAGCTGACGCTTAGAATTTAACGTAGAAACCCTTCCTGACGGCAAAAAACATTGAGGACAATGTTTCATTCTAGTATGGGGGATCTTTGATTTGATTGTGCCTGCAGCCGTTTTTCTCATCGTAATCCCGTTTTTACCACAAAAATTTCAAAAAAATGAAAAAATTTAAAAATTTTCATAAAAAATAAAATATGTGTTTATGTCACAAATTTTGACTTTCCTGCTGGTATAGAAAAAAGAAAAAAAAAACGAAAGTAGAATAAGACAGTAAATTTTGACTAGATCGAAAGCGTGTTGAGCTCACTAGCTTGTTCCTTAACTTTTAAACAAAGCGTGTCGCGAAATATTTCGCGAAGAACTAAAATGATACTGGTAAAGTATGAGTTGATGCAAAACAATGATTATATATGGAAATCTTAAGAGCCTCTTGTGTTGTAATTTGTTCGCTTTTTGGTTTCTCCCATATTATCTAACCTGATGAAAAACGTGCAATCCTCTCTTGGAGATTAAACTTAAATCATATAATTTTTATGTAGTATTCATACAATCAAAGAACTTATAGACCTTAGTTCAAATTTAATACTTTGACATTTTTCAAAACGTACGTTGTCCCAATGTGTCAAAAAATACAATTGAAAAAAAAAAATGATGAAAAATGCAAAAAATATAATAAATATAAACTGTGGGTTGATAAAAGTTTGCTGCATCTTGCCGGCTCACAACCGATACTTACAAGCCTTCTAGAGAAAGGCCCATACGTAAGCAATAATAATCCGAGACACTGATAAAAGTTTGCTGTATCTCAGCCGCTCACAACCGAGTTTGGCAAGCCTTCTAAAAGGTCGACAGGTCCAAATTGCAAAAATGGTTAATATTAAGTGTGATAAAAAGATATGCTTTTTGTTAAATTCAAACATATGCTTTTGAACTTTTGGCTATTCTTATTTTCACTAAAGCGATGTATATACGTGCACACAAACCTAAGAGTTCTTTTTAACCACCTAAGGTCCATGAGTCCCGATACTAGTCTCTGTGGGGTGTCAACAAGCCTGGTCACTAAAACCAACCACAAAGACATTGGGACTGTGCCGACACAAACGAAAGCGTCGCTACAACATTGGGATGATCTCAGCTTCTCAAACTCATTATTTCTCAAGGTTTGAACGTGAAACATAGAATGTTTGCAAAAACATTGATCCATGGTTGAAGATTTCGAAAATACACATGCAAACTAAAGGATAAAATAGTCGGGAGTGAAAAGTTAAACAAGTTTGCAACATATGAGTAGCTGTTAGGCTCCAAAAATCTTAACTCATAAATTAATAACGGTGATTTCGTTTTAAGCTTGGTTTCTAGGAATAAAGTAAAACAAGTCGGGAACGATGAATTTACCTTTTTGGGCAATCTTCACTCGGATCGAATTGCATCTTCACGTTCTAGGCTACATCCCATAAAGTTATTAAATAACTAAAGTCAAAACGTTTCTAGTTAGCTGATTAATGAACAAATGAAAAATACAAAAAGATGTTCTCGGAATATGAGTGTTATATACACACAAAAAATGGTAAAGACACAGAGGGATTTCAAACTTATGAGTTCTTTTAACTTCCCTTGAGTTCAAACACTAGCATACTTTTCGAGGTTATATAGTCGAGGGATGAATTGAGACACTCGCACACACTTTTTCTAATGCCTACTTCATACATTGCGTGAGGACACGGCAAAAACCTTAGTATGAGGGCAATTTGGTATGTGTTTAATTATACAAACCATTTTTAACCTTTAAAAACAAGTTCAAAATAACAGAAAACGGACTAAAACCCAAAAATAAGCTTGTTTTTGCTAATTGTGTTGTGCAGCGAACGATATTCTAAGAACGCAGGACGAAAACGAAGCCAAAACACGACAAAACCGGACACAGAATGGAACACATGTGGAAAACAGACAAACACGTCAAGACAAAGCCCAAGTTTGAAAAAGTCAACCAAAATCAACCCCGACAAATCCAAAGTCAAAAAGTGAAGAAAAATAAGTTTAGGGGCCAAAATTGCCAAGTCCCTAAACTTATTTAATTAAGGATATAAAGAAAATGATTGTAGTGGACACATAGCTGCCCATTTTTCCCAAAATATTAACCACATAGGGTCATTTCTGCCATCCCTCCAAATAATGTAAACCCAAAAGGACTTACGTTGCAAATATCCTTTACAACATTCGGTTGTGGTATTTTTGCCAAGTCCCCAAACTATCATACACCACATGGACTAAAAATGCAACGAATCCTATAACCATGAGGGACCAATTGTGACAAAAGCCCAAACTTCACCCCTGGATTTAAAACACTGTACATCTTCCCAAAAATTTCCCGCCAAACTTATAACTCCCCCCTCCTGTCCCTTTCAAGCTCGTTGACTTCCCCACATCCCTCTAAATCCTTCACAATCCTAAACCACACCCCCACATGGGTAGCACCAAGCGGCAATCCAAAAACCACAATTCAAAAGAAAAAAAATATGATCAAGGGTTAAGATTTGAGACCTTGACACCAGCCAAGATAATGAAGGGCCAAAGATTGCTTCATGAGTTTCCACTCTCACACAACAAACAACACGAAGGCTGTTATGTGTTCTACAAAGAAGCACAGAAGTGAAGTAAAGAAGAGAAGACCAAAACCCTAGCTTATTTGGCTATAAAAGCTTTTGTAAGCCATTGTGGCAAAGGATTAGTTTTTTTAGTGTGTAATTTTTAGAATTCAGTTTAGTCTTTAATAGTGTAACTCATTTCAACTTTTATGTACTTGTACTCTTTTTATGAAAATTCAGTTTACCTCTTAAATTCGTTTCCATAGGCTTTGTTTTCCTTAAGCTCACTTTCAATTTTATATAAGCTTTTAATAATCTGTTTTAAAAACTTTGATATAAAAAATTTAAGAAAAACTTCAAAAGAAAAAAAAAAGTTACTACTGTGGTGATTAAGCTAAGATGAATGAGCAGTCTAGGAAGGCTCATTGGGTGCGTAAATTAGCACATTTATAAGCTACAATGGGTAGGTCTTAGAGCTTATTTAAGGTATCAAAATCCTGTTTTTGAGCAATGGAATCAGGTAATAGCTTTCTTTTAAAATTTTTGCTCTTAAACAAGGCACAGTCAGCATGCTAAACAACATCAGCTTATTCACATGTCATTTAAATGCCTAATCATGTTTCTTTTATGATATGAGTACCTCATTCGATTGCTTATTTGTCACTCCATCATGAATTATGTTTGTAACTGCCATTTATCACTCTGTAACTGTGTGTTTTCCTTCTTTGGAGGGGCTTATTTTAGAGCTTAATGTTGTGCTTTTCTTGCTGCTAATATGCTTATTTGTCCATTGCTAATTACCTATCTTTATATGTCTTTCTTAAATCTTTGTTAAATTAGACCTTTTAATTTGATTTTTACTACTCACATTGGGAGTTTTGGTACAAGCCCAAAATAGGTAATAACAGGAATACGTTATGGGTTGGTGTCACTTGGTCAACTTTGGCTTAAGTTATTAAGCCCTTTTGAGTCTGTTTTTCCAAAGTTTTTAAGCCAAAAAACTGTTTTTCAAGTTTGTTTAGATGTCCTTTTAAGACTGTTGTGGTTTTTAAAAGAGATACAACATGGCCACACATTTGGAATAAGCGAACTTGTAAACTGAGTTTTAGTCTCAAAGTGTGTCATTTGTAAAGTACAAAAATTACGTAGTTACGACTAATTGTGTCATACTTGCTATTTGTGTTATAGACTGTCAACATTTTTTAGTCCTTTCAAAAAGTCAAAATGTGTCCATTTTCATTCTCAAAAACCAAGCAGTCATACTTGTCTTTATAGCACTGGTATGTTGAATATAAGCTCTTCTTAGCCCTTTTTCATCTCAGTTTACGACTTTATTTTCACTTTGGAGCTTATTTGACCAGCCTTAAATTTAAGCTATCCTAATTAAGCCCTTTTTTTTAGTAAATTTGCCCTGGTGCAAAAGCTTGTTTTCAAACCCATTTTTCTTGGCTTATTTGTGTTCATTAGTTTAAGTCTTTTGCTTTTCTAGAAAGCCAATAAGCCCCTTTATTAAGCCCTAGCTTTTCAGACCTTAAGTCATCCTCTAGGTAGCTTAAAATTAAGCTCAAAGTAGGCTCTTTGACTGTTTCATTTAGTTAGATGTAGTCAAAACGCTTACATTTCTTTTCTAGCTTATTAGGACTTATCAGTTATAGCTTTTTACTCCTCTGGTCACTTTTTTAGCTCTTGGTTTTCTGTTCGTCTTAATTAGCTCTATTATTTTAAATTCCATCAGCTTGTTTGTGTTGCTTAAAATCAAAAATCATGTGCCCTTAAGCTTATTCAAGCTTTCTGTCTATTTAGCCCTTTTTTCAGCTTATTTAGTTGCTAGACTTTAATTATAAGGTGGCTTAGAAGTTACGTTAGATAATCCTTTAAGCTTTTTGTTAAAATTCGAGCTAATTACAGCCAAAAAGTCTAAATCAGAAAAAGTTCATTTTTTCTTTGCTCAAGCTAGTTAGAGCATGCTGTCTGTTTTAAATAAGCCCTTTTCAGCTTATTTTTAGCTTTTCTCAAAAAGTCGTAGTTATGAAAAATGATAAGCTTCATGTGAGAGAGCTACAGCATTTTAGTTGTTTAAAAATAAAGTTTTGTACACAAAAAAGAGGACAGATAAAGGGGAAACCCGGTGAGGCAAGACTCGAACCCGGAGTCTCTACCTATCTCAATACACACTCTTTTTAATATCCAAGACCCTTACCGCCAGTGCCCTTTGGACTTCTACGTTAGAGTCCCAAGTGTTTTATTTTTATCTTTAACCACATTTTGCACCCTTTAAGCACAAAAGCTCTTTCACAAGCTTATTTTTCGCTTATTTCTTAAGCCGAATTATGGGTTTCTTAACATTTTTCTTAGCATAGTCCTTACGTGTCAAGTTAATTTTAAGTATTTTTTTCAGAACTTTTTAAACAATAGTTTAGGTATTTTTACACATTTAATTTCTTATACAAATCTTTTAAAAATTCAAAAAACTTACAAAAAATGATCAAAAAAATATTTTCTTTTTTAGAAAATATTATTTAGTCATATATTCAACGTAGGAAAAATAGACAAAAACTTTCGCACCACGTTAATTTTGCAAACTTTGATTTTTTAAGACAACGGTCTCCAGGTCACACGGATCTAGACTTTGACTCGTTCTTTGGGTCACAAACGACCTCCACTATTTTTCAAGTCTAGTCCTTTTCATTCTTCATATTAGTACCCACTAGAGTAGTTTAAGAAGTAAAAATTCTTTGTAGGAGTTAATTTTTAAGATTTAGTGTTTTTGACACCCACACGGGATTCCGCTCTCGTTTTTCAGCTTAATTTCATAATCTTTTTAGGTTTTGTCCCTCAATTGTTTTTGTTTATGTTATTTATTAATCTAGCTTTCTACTCTCTCAAATCATTAAACTCATCAACTCCAATTTTCCTACTGCTATCGATTCTCCAACACAAAGCCGTCGTTGGGGATTACGACCCGGGGATAATTTCTATACTACTTCCCTGTTTCATTGATATGTGTTTTAGACTATACTTACTATATATATTTTATATTCATTATATAATTGATATATATAGAAAAAGATATAGTTTAAAAATACCTCAACCACTCCCCCAACCATTAGTGTTGAAGTTTAAGCATCATTTTCAGGTGAGTAACGTTATGAAGATAACTGAAGTTCTAATAAAAGTGTTAGAGAGACCTTAGAAAAAAAAAATGCATAGAAGTTTCCATTTGTTTCTCGCTAAAAAAATCATATTTTGTTGGCATGAATTTCTTGAATGTTTTTATTAGGTTTGTGAGACATTGTCTCTTTGTAATAGAGAGAACCCTTTTCATTAATACAAAAGAAGCAGTTCTTTCGTTTTCGGTACTTTCATGACACAGCGTGTCTCTTTTATTTAGTTATGCTGTAGTGGATTCTCTAATTTATGATACCATTAAGTTGTGATGATATCCATGATGTTACGCCTCGTGTTTCCACACTGAGCGGGGTGTGAACATACTTAAATAGAGCATCTCAAGAGCTTCATATTTGGGAAGCTGATCTATCTTCATTTTTAGCTTTTAAACCTGTACTTTTCCATGCTTTAGGCCATATTGTAATCTCAGCTACACACAACTTTGTAACCTCATTTCAACACTATAAAAAATTTCATAATTTACTTTTTAATCATATGTCTTACTGTTTTATAAGCTCAAACATGTTAAATCTTACTAAATAAGCTCTTAATAAAGCTGTTGTCCACTCAATTCATCTAAGCTTTCTCAAAGCTTATTAGTTTAAAATTGCCTCCAAGCACTCACAATCTCTCTCACCAAATTAACTCCACCTCAGCTTGTTATGGATGATAAGCTAACAATGTAATGACACTTATGAAACTTACCAAGCTTATCATTAGATAAGTGGGTAGCTACTTGTAGAATAGCTCCGCGAGCAAATTAACACTGTTTACGCAAAGGCAACAGTGAGCATTTGCGTTTTACAATTTTACAACTTTTTAACATTCAGTAATTTCACTACTTTTCCAAGCTTATTACTGCTTCCTAATTGTTTAGATTGCGTTAGAATACTGTTTTATTGCTTATTCATGGTTCTGATTTAGCTTTTACAGATCATTTCACTTTCTTATGTCTACACAACAACTGTTTAAAAGATCAAAATAGTCATTAATATCTTAGACTTAATAAAATATGTTTAATTTAGCTTATTTTTGACATTATTTCGATTTCAAATCACACAATCTAGATCTGTTTTTGGCATATAGTATTAATCCTTAAAGTGTTTTAAGCTAAAACGTGTTTATCAGAACCTATAAGGAGTGTTTGAGCTTCTAAACATTATTTACTTATAATACTGTTTTGATAACCTTATTACCTCTTAGTCAGGTTTAAAGCTTTAAACTTTCAGCTATTAAGACCAACACTAAGTGCTTAATGATATCTTAAGCTAGAAAATTTTGTCCAAGGTTAAAGGATCCTTGAAGTTTAAGTCTGTGAGAATAAGCTTGGTCACTAAACAAGCTTATATGAGTAGCTTCAGTGTACTCCTTCCTGTCCTTACATTGTAACTTTTGTGCTCTTTTTCTTCTTTAAATTCATTGATTCAAGTGTTAGAAGTGTGCAAGTATAGACATTAAAAGTTTGGTTGATAAACTGTCAAATTAGATCAGCACAAAACTGTTAAAAAGTCGTTTAGATCTTAATTTCAGATAGTATAAGTAGTTATGTTAGCTCTGAAATTAGAGATCAAATAGCTTATAGGTTAAAATTAGATAAGTTCACAATGAGAAATTACAGGCTTATTTTTAGGTATTTTAGCTTATTAAATATCTGTTTTTAAGCCTGCATAAGTAGATTTAGCCTTTTGATAAAAACTGAAAACCCAAAAAAAAAACAGTTAATCAGTTAAAGTAGCTTTTTCACTCAGCTTTTTCATAGCTTAAATGGATTTCAAAATGTTTTTCAAAAGCTGATTTTAGTTCAGTCTCTTATACAAGCTTAAAGGTATTTATGAGTCCTTAATCAGACATAAGGACACTCTAAGCGGGTTGGCAGCAAGACCAGGAAGGGGAAGTACTAGGGTGAGCAAGACTCGAACCCACGACCTCCCCCTCAACCAGTTTTATACACACACCACATAACCACTGCGCCTTTGGGACTTTAATACGTCCTAAGGTACATTACAAAATTCTGTGTTAAGCCTTCTTTAGGTTATCCAGTTATAATAAATCTCTTCGAGAGCTTCATTTTTTTTTATTATTCCCCCCCCCATTTATTTTTTTTTTTTTTTTTTTTTTCTGAGCTTATTCCTATTAAGCTCCTTCCCTTGAACCTTATATTTTTTTCCGTGATCTACTTATTATTCGCTACTTTTTGATATTTTTCTAGAATTTTTAGCTAAGTTTTGTATTTTTCTAGCGTTTATTTAGTTAAAAAAACTACATAAAAAAAGTCATAAAAAAATATAAATCACATTTTTTTTTCTTTTTTAATAAAAATTTTCTTTTATTATAATTGAGGTTTTAGAAATTAAACTAATATTATGGAGGCTTAAATTTTGTTATTTTAGGTTTTTGTAGTACGTTTAGAACCGGTTATTTGTTTTCCGGCTTGTTTATCACATTTGTTTTCTTATATCGTTATTGTATTTACTTGTTAATGTTATTTAATTTGTGAGAAATACTAAAACAAAACCAAAAACCAAAACTTTAACTATTCGAAATTTCTTCGATCATAAAACTAACCGAAATCTCCTTTCACTCGGCTTCACGAGAAATAAACGACCCAGGAGGTTTTAAGCAACAAACTTTGATAAAAAGTTTTACCTTGAATCTTTGGAATACTATACTATATACTATAATTGGTTTGCCTCATCAACACACACTTGTTTGGTGTGACGGTTTGGGGTGGCAATCAATTATTTGGCGCCACTGCCTGGGGAAGACGTGTACCACGATTATCGTGTTGATTTGAAGATTAGGTATTTGAAGATCCTCCATGTTAAGTTCCCCAATTTCCATTTGTGATATTTTCCTTTATTATAAAAATATAAGATAACAAAAAACATCGTATCATTCCTCATTTTTCATTTGTGCATAGCACATTAACAAAAATTACAAAAAAAAAAGAGTTCAATTACATTTTTGGTTCCTTGTGTTTTGGTTGCTTTTTCACTTTTGGTTCCAAAAATTGATAAAACAGGTTTGGTTTTTTGGTCCAAAACATAAGCTTCAATTCCACTTTTAGTCCAATTCCGTAAATTAT
Organism: Tanacetum coccineum; assembly: GCA_026074375.1. Lineage (NCBI taxonomy): Eukaryota > Viridiplantae > Streptophyta > Magnoliopsida > Asterales > Asteraceae > Tanacetum > Tanacetum coccineum. Next base: position 68,940 of record BQNB010005264.1, on the reverse strand, counting down.
CGGACTAAAAATTTTACTTGAGAACTAAAATACGAACGAAACTATATGTCTATTTAACTATGTCTTTTGGACCAAAAGTGTAACGAAACTATGTCTTTTGGACTAAAAGTGGAACGAAACTATGTCTTTTGGACCAAAACTAAACATTTTTTGAATTTCGGACCAAAAGTGAAAAACACACCAAACCACGAGGACCAAAAATGTACTTAACTCAAAAAAAAAAAAATCCGAGAACGTTAATTGTTAAATCGGCTCACGTTTGAAAATACAAACTATAAGGGAAGTTCAAGGCTAGTTTGATCCTAAGAACATCACCCAAAAGGAGAAGGGTTATTCTAAATAGCGCCTCGCGCTTACCAGCTCCTCCGCTTTCTTGTGCGTATTTTTAGAGAGCTACCGTGAACATTTGATTATATCAGAACCAAAAATATTTTCTCTTTGTTTAAAATAAATTTAAAAAAAAAATCCAAAAATAATCTTCTCAATCTACACTGTTAATTCTTTAGGCATAACACAGTATGCGCAAACTCGTTCATACTTCAAACACATTCGTTGGTGAAACTCTACGAGATCCTACTTCTAACGAATCCGAAACGTCGTAAATCGTAACACAGTTCAAAAAACAAGAGTCAAACGGTTTGCTCATTGGAAGAGACTCACTAGTTAACGATGGCCGATCAACGTACTATGGCGGAATTCCAACCGTGCAGACCCTACCGAGGGTTATGCGGAGGCAATCGTAGTACCACCGATTCTCAAATGAGCATTGATTCAGCTCAAGCTTGTAACCTTCAAACAATACTCATCGGCTTTCGAGAAAGAAGATCCTCATAGCTGCACATTCGATATTATTAAAAACAAAATTACTTTGATCTGAACTTTGAAAGTACAAGAAATGTGCTCGAGACATCGATGAAGCTATACCATTTTCCATTTCTATCGCCTGGTCTAGCCGGATTTGGCTCGACAAAGACTCTCTCGATCTATTCTTACTTGGGAGAATCTTAGACACGTCCAAGTTCCATTAACCATTTCTTTTATGAACAATTTTCAAATTTTCAAACAACCGTTGATGAATCGTTTCATGAGCATATAGCGACTTTCACAAGGATCTCCTTCGTGACACATGCCCAACATCACGGATTTACCGAATTGCATCAACTTGATACTTTCTACAATTCCTTAAACCCAACCGATCAAGATTCTTTTTAATTCTTGCCGCCGGTGGCAATATTTTGGAAAGAAGTACTCAAGATGCTTTGAAAATCATTGAAAATAAATCAAGAGTTTGAAAACACAAGAACACAAACTGCGATTGTTTCTCAAGTGCAAATCAATGTAATTGTAGATTCTTCACTATACATTCTCATGCCAAACTTACCCATGCATAACTCAACTAACTAGTGTAACGTAGCCACTATGAACATGAAACAAATCAAGCCCAGCACACCAAGCTTCCATAAAAGCGTTGAAAATCTTGTGTTACTTGTAGCGGTGCTCATCTTACTGACAGGTCCTTCCCAACGATGGCAACCACTTGTTACAGGGATATCAAATAATATTCAAGATAAATGTGCAAGCAGCCGCAATGAACTACAATCAAGGAAATACCGGCTATCGTCCTCCTAATGTTGCTAATCAAATGAGACCACCCGGTTTTACTCAACCGAATGTTCAAAATAATCAAAATCGGTTTAATCCAAAATCACAGGCGAAACAATCAAAAACCAAGTGTTAAATGCAAATCAATGATTTAATCAAAAACACGAGGGAATCATTTTAATCAAGCTCCAACTATCTAAGCCCCACTCATCAACCACGAAGTTGCTGGCGCAAAGTGATTTTCAAGCTTACATGCACAGTGGAAATGATGCTGTAAATGACAAAAACAAACAAACCCAAAGACCCTCCGATTGACAACTTCGAACATTGAGCTAAGAGCATGTTTGCGGTTAATTCAAGAAAATGAATACCCCCGCTTACACTATCGGGTTTATAGGAATCACCTTCCTAGCAAATAACCGTTGGCTACCCCCAAGAAGTGACTTGAAAGCCATCACCACCCGAAGTGGTGTTTCTTATGATGGACCTCCGATTCTAAAGGGGGGTATATCCAAAACCCCCCAAGGGGGAGGGGGGGGGGGGGAAAACACCCCTCCTTTTTATTCTCTCCCTAAGGTAGTGGAAAAGGAACCCGAGGTGACAAAGGATACAGTCATACACCTACCCGCATACCAAAACATCCAAACCTCTTGGTTTCCAAGCTCAATTCTCAAATTAATGAACCCGTTGTTGCCTCTCTGAAGCCTAATTTCGACTTACCTTAATCCATCAACGACATTAACAAAACAAAAGCACCATAAAAAGATGATAAATACACGGCCTTAAAATTTGTGGAAATCTTTAGGAATTTACACTTTGAGCTTAGTTTAGCGGATGCTCTTCTTTTCATGCCTAAATTTGCTTCGATGTTCAAAAGTGTCCTAAATAACAAGGAAAAATTGTATGACTTGACCAAAACATCGGTGAATGAGAATTGCTCGGCGGTTATCCTCAAAAAGTTACCCGAAAAACTTGGAGACCCCGGTAAATTTCTCATCCCGTGTGATTTCCTGGATTTGTTGATTGCACACGCCTTGGCCGACTCTTGCGCTCGATCATTAACTTCTGATGCCTCTTTCCATATGAAAATGAAGATCTCACTTCCTGAACCTTACTCCCACCCGATGATGCCTAAACTAGCGGACCGAACACTTTCTACACCGCCGCATAGCCGAAGATCGTTCTTTTGTCAAAGTAGGAAAAGTTCCATTTCCCCAACCGATTCGTAGTCGTTGACTATGTTCCGATTCCCGGGTTCGCCTTAATCTCCTGAGACCCTTCTTAAGTCAGCCCATGCTTTGACTCGAGATGTTCAACAGGTGAAAAGTTCACTCTTCGATTTAACAATGAGTCTGTCTAACATTCAAAAGTTGGTTAGACAACTGTTGGGATACTCTTACATGATTACGTAATCGATTAACCTAATGTGATGTCATAAGACTTGTCTATGAATGAGTATATCCCAGAAAGTGTAGATCTCGGATAATAACCAATACGTTGGCACTCCCACATCCAATTCTTGAACCAATTGTTTCTAAATCTTCTCCTACACTTACTCCTTTCGGAGAAAGTGATTTTCTCTTGGAAGAAACCGATGCTTTCCTCGCTCTTGAGGATGATCCAATTGTCATTCATCGTGAAATTTGATGAATCAATAGATAAGATCCGGGAGGGAGATATTCGACTCATAGAGGAACTTTTAAATGATGACCCATTTACCCCTCTCCCTCCGAAAGAGATTAAGACCGTTGAACTTAAAAAGGAAAAATCTTCAATTGATGAACCACCTGAACTTGAACTTAAAGACTTACCTTCTCATCTTGAGTATGCATTTTTGGAGGGAACTGATAAATTGCCCATCATAATTGCTAAAAACTAGATACAATGAGACAATGAATCAACTTCTTAAGGTTCTAAAGGCCACACAAGCGATCCATCGCATTGAAATCACCGAACATAAAGGGTAAATGACCCCAATTTTGTACTCACAAATATTAATGAAGATGACTTTTAAACCACAAGTGGCAACACCAAAGAAAGGTTTAACCCAAAGATTCATGAGTGATCAAAAAAAAGAAGTTATCAAACTCCTTACGCCAGCTTGATTTAACGTATCTCTCGATAGCCATGGAAGACCCCGGACATTGTGTGCCCAAAAAGGGTGGTATGACCGTAGTTGCCAATGAAAATAATGAATTAATACCAACAAGATTAGTTACTGGGTGACGAGTTTGTATTGACTACCGGAAACTTAATGATGCCACCCGAAAGGACCATTTTCCTTTGCCTTTTATGGACCAAATGTTAGAACGATTAGCAGGGAATGAGTTCTATTGTTTCTTAATAGATTCTCCGGTTACTTTCAAATACCAATTGACCCGAAAGACCAAGAGAAGACCACTTTCACATGCCCTTATGGAACGTTTGCCTACCGACGCATGCCAAGTGGTCTTCTCTTGGTCCTCGGGTCAATTGGTATTTTGAAAGTAACCGGAGAATCCATCTAAAAACAATAGAACTCATTCCCTGCTAATCGTTCTAACATTTGGTCCATAAAAGGCAAAGGGAAATGGTCCTTCCGGGTGGCATCATTAAGTTTCCGGTAGTCAATACAAACTCGCCACCCGATAACTAATCTTGTTGGTATTAATTCATTATTTTCATTGCAACTTACGGTCATAACCACCCATTTGGGGAACCACACAATGTAACGTGGCTCACCCACGCTATCGAGATAGGGTAAATCAAAGCCGGCATCAAGGAGTTTGATAACTTCCTTTTTTTGATCCATCCTCAATGAATCATTGGGTTAGCACCTTCATTGGTGTTGCACTTGTGGTATTTAAAGTCCTCTTCCATCAATATTTTGTGAGTACAACAATACCCTTTATGTCGGAGATTTTTCCACAGGGTGCGTATGGCTCGCTGTTGTGTGGCTTAGAACCTTAATAATTTGATCCTTCCACATCTTTATCTCTAAGTTTTAAGCAATATAATGACGGCAATCTATCGTTCCTCCAAAAATGCATACTTAAGATGAGAAATTAAGTCTTTAAGTTCAAGAGTTCAAGTGGTCATCAATTGAATATTTTTTCCTTTTTAAGTTAAACGGTCTAATCTCTTTCGAGGAGAGGGGTAAAATGGTCATCATTTAAAAGTTCCTCTAGGAGTCGAATATCTCCCTCCGGATCATAATATGATTCATCAATTTCCGGTGAAATTAGATCATCCTCAAGAGCGAGGAAAGCATCGGTATCTTCCAAGAGAAAATCACTTTCTCCGAAAGGAGTAAGTGTAGAGAAGATTTAGAAACAATTGGTTCAAGAATCGGAGTGGGATTGCCACTCTTGGTTATATCCGAGAATCCTAACACTTCTTGGGAATACTCTTCATAAGACAAGTCTAAGACATCGATTAGGTTAATCGATTCGTAATCATTTTAAGAGTATCCCGAAGTGTTACCAAACTTTGAATGTTACGGATTCATTGTTAAATCGAAGAGTTAACTTTTCACCGTGAACATCGATCAAAGCATGGGTCGTCCTTAAGAAAGGTCTCCGAGAATTAAGGGAACCTAGGATCGCAACATATCAACGACTACTGAAATCGGTTTGGGAATGGAACTTTCTACTTTGAAAAAACCAATCTTCGCAATGCCGGACGGTGTAAAATAGTTCGGTCCGCTAGTTCTTAAAGAATCATTCGTGGGAGTAAGATCGGGAAGTGAGAGCTTCTTCCATATGGAAAGAGGCATCAAGTTGATGCTCGCGCCAAGATCGGCCAAGGCATTGCAATCAACAAACTCCGGGAAATCACACGGGATGAGAAATTTACCGGGGTCTCTAAGTTTTTCGGGTAACTTTTTGAGGATAACCGCCGAGCAATTCTCATTCACTGATGTTTTGGTCAAGTCATACAATTTTTCCTTGTTATTTAAAACACTTTTAAACATTGAAGAAAATTTAGGCATGAAAAGAAGAGCATCCGCTAAACTAAGCTCAAAGTGTAAATTCCTAAAGATTTCCACAAATTTTAAGGCCAATTTATCATCTTTTTCATGGTGCTTTTGTTTGTTAACTCTTGATGGATAAGGTAAAGTCGATTTAGGCTTAGGAGCAACAACGGGTTCATTAATTTGAACTTGAGCTTGGAAAACCAGAGGTTGGATGTTTTTGGTAATCGGTAGAACTGTATCCTTTGTCACCTCGGGTTCCTTTTCCACTACCTTAGGGAGAGAAAAAAAGGAGGTAGAATCGGAGGTCCATCATAAGAAACACCACTTCGGGTGGTGATGGCTTTCAAGTCACTTCTTGGTTAGCAACGTATTTGGCTAGGAGTGATCCTAAACCCAAGTATAACGGTATCATTTTCATGAATTAACCAAACATGCTCTTAAGCTCAATGTTCGAATTTGTCAATGAGGTCATTTGGGTTTGTATGTTTTTCATTACAGCATCATTTCCCTTCATGTAAGCTTGAAAATCACTTAGCGCCACAACTTGTGGTTGATGAGTCGGGGCTTGATAAGTTGGAGCTTGATTAAAATTATTCCCTCGATTTTGATTAAATTTCCTTGATTTTGATTAAACAGATTTTGATTATTTTGAACATTCAGTTGAGTAAAACCGGGTGGTCTCATTTGATTAGCAACATTAGGAGGACGATAGATGGTATTTCCTTGATTGTAGTTCATTGCGGCTGCTTGCACATATCCTTGAATATTATCTTGATATCCCGTAAAAGTGTTGCCATCGTTGGAAGGACACTGTCAGTAAGAATGAGCACCGCTACAAGTAACACAAGATTCCTCAACAGCTTTAAGTAAGCTGACCGGGGCTTTACATTTTGTTTCACCATCATAGTGGCTACGACACTATTACTTGAGTGTTTACTGCATCGGTAATGTATGGCCACTCTGAATGCAAACAACATTACTTGATTTCATTGAGAAACACCAGTTTTGTTTCTTGAATTTCAAAACTCTCCGATTTATTTTCAATGATTTTCAAAGCATCTTGAGTACTTCTTTCCAAAAGATTGCCACCGGCGGCAGAATTCAAAGAATCTTGATCGGTTGGGTTTAAGGAATTGTAGAAAGTATCAAGTTGATGCAATTCGGTAAAACCGTAATGAGGGCATGTACGAAGGAGATCCTTGACCGAGCCTCATGCCTCATGAAACGATTCATCAAAACGTTGTTAAAAATTGAAAGTTTCATAAGAAATGTTAATGAACTTGACACAAGAATCGTCCCAAGTGAAGATAGAACGAGAGTTTCTTGACGAGCAATCCGGGCTAGACCATCGATAGAAAATGGAAAAAGCATAAGCTTAATCGATGTCTCGAGCACATTCTTGTACTTCAAAGTAGAAGTAATTTTGTTAAAATATCGAATGTGAGCATGAGGATCTTCTTTCTCGAAGCCGAAGTATTGTTTTGAAGTTACAATTGCACGAGCTCGAAATTGCCAACGATATCGGCTGTGGACTACGATTGGTCTCCGCATAACCCTCGGTGGAGTGCACGGTCGTAAATTCCGCCATAGTACGTTGATCGGCCATCGTAACTACGGGAGTCTCTTCAAGAGCAAACGGTTTGACTCTTTTTTTTGAACGTCTACGATTACGACGTTTCGGATTCGTAGAAGTAGGATTCGTAGAAGTTTCACCAACGAATTTTGAAGATGAACGAGTTTGCATACACTATGCAAAAGAATTAAACAATTTGAGATTGAGAAGATTATTTTTGGATTTTTTTTAATTTATTTTAAACAAAGAGAAAATATTTTTGGTTCTGATATAATCAAATGTTCACTTGTAGTAGCTCTCTAAAATTACGCACAAGAAAGCGGAGGATCTGGTAAGCGCGAGCGCTATTAGAATAACCCTTCTCCTTTTGGGTGATGTTCTTAGGATCAAACTAGCCTTGAACTTCCCTTATAGTTTGTATTTTCAAATGTGAGCCGATTTAACAATTAACGTTCTCGGATATTTTGTTTTGAGTTAAGTACATTTTTTTTGGGGTCCTCGGGGAGTGGTTTGTGTTTTTTTCACTTTGGTCCGAAATTCAAAAAAAGTTTATTAGGTCCAAAAAGACGATAGTTTCACGTTCCACTCTTAGTCCCAAAAGACATAGTATTCGTTACACTTATGGTCCCAAAAGACCAGATTAAAAACATAGATTTCGTTCCACTTTTAGTCCAAAAAATTTAGTCCAAATTTACGGAATTGGACTAAAAGTGGAATGAAGCTATGTTTTTGGACCAAAACCAAACCTTTTATCAATTTTGGACCAAAAGTGAAAACGCACCAAACCACAAGGACCAAAAATGTACTTAACTCTTTTTTTTTGGAATTTTTGTTAATTGATATTCACAAATGCAAATGACGAAAATACTGAAATTTTGTATTTATTTTATAATAATAAGGAAAATATTCACAAACAGAAATTGGGAACTTCACGGGGAAGGATCTTCAAATACTAATCTTCAAAATCAACACGAAAATCGATACACGTCTCCCCCGGCAGCGGCGCCAAAAATTGATCCACCCCGAACCACACACACAAACAAGTATGTGTAATTAAGAGGCAAATACAATTATAGTATATAGTATAGTATTCCAAAAGATTCAAGGAACAACTTTTAACCAAAGTTGTCTTAAACCTCCCGGGTCGTTATTTCCTCGTGAAGCGTGAATGGAGATTCGGTTAGTTTTGTGATCGAGAAATTTGAATGGTTAAAGTTTTGGTTTTGGTTTTGGTTTTAGTATTTCTACAAATTAAAAACATTAACAAGTAAAACACATAACGATATAAAAACAATTATAAAACAAGCACGAAAACAAATAACGGGATCTAAAACGTACTACAAAAACCTAAAATAACAAAATTAAGCCCTACAAAATTAGTTTTAATTTCTAAACCTCAATTATAATAAAAGAAAATTTTATAAAAAAGAAAAAAAAAATTGATTTATATTTTTTTATGACTTTTTAAAGTTTTTTTATCTAAATAAACGCTAGAAAAATACAAAACTTAGCTAAAAATTCTAGAAAATTATCAAAAAGTAGCGAATAATGAGTAGATCATGGAAAAAATATAAGCTCAGAAGGAGCTTAAACGAATAAGCTCAGAAAAATGAAATAAGCTCTCGAAGAGATTTTATAAACTGGAAACCAAAGAAGGCTTAACACAATTTTGTATGTACCTTAGGACGTAAAAGTCCCAAGGGCGCAGTGGTGATGTGGTGTGTGTATAAAACTGGTTGAGGGGGAGGTCGTGGGTTCGAGTCTTGCTCACCCTAGTACTTCCCCTTCCTGGTCTTGCTCACCCTAGATCCTTATGTCTATAAGACTCATAAAACCTTTAAGCTTGTATAAGAGACTAACTAAATCAGCTTTTGAAAAACATTTTGAAATCCATTTAAGCTATGAAAAAGCTGAGTGAAAAAGCTACTTTAACTGATTAACTGTTTTTTTTTTGGGTTTTCAGTTTTTATCAAAAGGCTAAATCTACTTATGCAGGCTTAAAAACAGATATACTAATAAGCTAAAATACCTAAAATAAGCCCTAACTTATCAACTTTAACTATAACATTTGAGCTCTAAAATCAGAGCAACAACTACTTATACTATCCTGAAAATTAAGATCTAAACTAACTTTTAACACATTATATGATGCTGATCTACATTGACAGTTTATAACCAACTTTAAATCTAACTTTGCACACTTTTCTAACACTTGAAATCAAATGAATTTAAAGATACAAAAGAGCAACAAAATACAATGTAAGACAGAACAGGAAACACAAAGCGACTCAAATAAGCTTATTTAACCAAGACAAACTTAAACTTCAAGGACCTATAACCTTGACAAATGTTTCTAGCTTAAATCATTAACCTAGAATGCTTAATAAGCTAAAGTTTAAGCTTATTAAACCTGACTAAGAGGTAATAAGGTTATCAAACAGTATCTACTAAGTAAATTATGTTTAAGCCAAACACTCCTTAATAGGTTTAATAACCATGTTTTAGCTTAAAACACTTTAGATTAAACTACAATAACCAAACCGATCTAGAATAAGGTATTTGACATCTAAATAAGCACTCGAAATAAGCTAAACTTCACACGAATTATTAAGCTAGAATTAATGACATATTTTTTGTGTTACCTTTTAAAAACAGTTTAGTATGAAATAAGAAGTAAATGATCTAAAAGCTAAAATCAGACATGAATAAGCAATAAAACAGTATTCTAAGCAATAATAAACAATTAGGAAAGCAGTAATAAGCTGGAAAAGTAAATGACTGAATGTAAAAGCTGTAAAACAAATTTAAAAGTAAAACAAAACTCACTGATGCCTTTGCTTAAACAAGGCTTAATTTGCTCGCGGAGCTACTTCTACAAAGCTCTAGCTTATCTAATGATAAGCTGGTAAGTTCATAAGCTCATCCATTGTTAGCTTATCATCTATAAAAAGCTGAGGTATTAATTTGGGAGAGATTTGAGTGCTTGAGGCAATTTTAAACCTAATAAGCTTTGATAAGCTTAGATTATCTAGTGACAACAGCTTATTAAGAGCTTATTTAAGTAAGATCTAACATGTTTAAGCTTATAAAACAGTAAGACAATGATTAAAAAATAAACTATGAAATTTTATTAATATTGAAATGAGGTTACAAAGTTTAAAAGCTGAAATTACAATAAGCTAAAATATGAAAAATACAAGTTCTAAAAGCTAAAAATGCAGGAAAAGATCAGGCTTCCAAATGGCACTCAGATGCTCTATATATAATGTCACACTCCCTCCAAAACGCGAAACACGAGGCGTAAACATCATGGATATCATCACAACATAATGGTATCAAGAAAAAAAAAATTAGAGAATCACTACATGCATAACTAAATAAAAGAGACAACGATGTTTCATGAACAATACCGAAACTAAAAGAACTGCATCTTGTAATACATGGAAAAAGGGTCTCATCAATACAAAGACAATGTCTCACAAACCTAATAAAAACATTCAAGAATTCATGCAAAAAAAATATGAAGCGAAAACAAATGGAAACTTCCTATGCATCCTAAGGTCTCTCTAACCACTTTTATTAACTTCAGTATCTTCATAACGCTCACCTGAAAATGATGCTTAAACTTCAACACAATGGTTGGTGAGTGGTTGAGTATTTTTAAACTATATCTTTTTATATATATAATATATAATAGAATATAAAATATATATAGTAAGTATAGTCTAAAAACACACATCAATGAAAACCGATGAAGTAGAATATAATAGTCCCCGGGTCGTTATCCCTCCAACGAGGCTGTGTTGGATAAATCGATACAAAGTCGAAAATTGGAGTTTGAATGACGATTTAATGATTTGAGCGAGTAGAAAGCTAGATTAATAAATAACAACAAAAACAATAGAGAAAAAACCTCAACAAATTAAGAATTAAGCTGAAAAACGAGAGCAGGAATCCCGTACCAAGAGGGGTCAAACCTAAAATCTTAAAATTAATCCCTACAATAGAAATTTTTACTTCTACAACTACTCTAGGGACAAATAATGAAGAATGCAAAAGACTAGACAGAACCGGAGGTCGTTGAGGACCTAAAACGAGTCAAGTCAAGAAGCCGTACCGAGACCCGTTCTTATAAAAATCAAAAGTTTGCAAAATTAAACCCTACGAAAGTTTTTCATATTTTCTACTGAAATAATGACACTAAATAAAATATATCTAAAAAAGAAAAATATTTTTTTGATAATTTTTGTATTTTTTAAGAATTTTTAAAAAATTTAAAGAAACTTAAATTGTAAAAAATACTATAAACTATTATTTAAAATTCCTGAAAAAAATACTAAAATTACTTGACACTAAGATACTAATTCAAAGACAAATAAGGAACCCAAAATTCGGCTTACAAATAAGCCGAAAATAAGCTCGAAAGAGCTTATAGCTTAAAGGGTCAAAATGAGGTTAAAAGAATAACCACTTGGGACTCTAACGAGAAGTCCCAAGGGCCCGGCGGTAAGGGTCCTTGGATATTCAAAGAATGTATTGAGTGTAGACAGACCCGTGGGGGGGGGGGGGGTTTCGATCTTGCACACCCGGTTTCCCCTTATCTCCTCTTTTTTTTTACAAAAACTTTTTAAACAAACTTGTAGAACACATGAAGCTTATTATTTTTCATAACTACAACTTTTTGAGAAAAGCTAAAAATAAGCTGAAAAGGGCTTATTTAAAACAGACAGCAAGCTTAACTAAGCTTGAGGCAAAAATGACTTTTTCTTTTTGACTTTTTGGACTAATAAGCTAGAATTTTAACAAATAAGCTTAAAGGGATTATCTAACGTAACCTAATAAGCACCTATAAATTAAAGTCTAGCAACTAAATAAGCTGAAAAAGGGCTAAATAGACAGAAAGCTTGAATAAGCTTAAGGGCACATGATTTTTGATTTTAAGCACACAACAAGCTAAGGAATTTAAAAATAAGCTAAGACGAACAGAAAACCAAGCTAAAAAAGTGAAAGAGAGTAAAAAGCTATAACTGATAAGCTCCTAATAAGCTAGAAAAAGAAAATAAGCAATTTACTACACTAAACTAAATGAAACAGTCAAAGAGCCTACTTTGAGCTTAATTTTAAGCTACCTAGAGGATGACTTAGGGTCTGAAAAGCTAGGGCTTAATAAAGGGGCTTATTGGCTTTCTAGAAAAGCAAAAGACTTAAACTAATGAACACAAATAAGCCAAGAAAAATGGGTTTGAAAACAAGCTTTTGCACCAGGGAAAATTTACTAAAAAAAAGGGCTTAATTTGATAGCTTAAAATTAAGCTGTCAAATAAGCTCAAAGTGAAAAATAAAGTGTAAACAGATTAAAAAGGGCTTAAGAAGAGCTTATATTCAAAATACCATTTGCTAAAACAACCAAGTTTAAACCTGCTGGTTTTTGAGAATGAAAATGGGACACATTTTGACCTTTTGAAAGACTAAAAAAATGTTGACAGTCTATAACAAAATGTAAATGACACCAATTAGTCTTAACTACTAATTTTTGATACTTACAAATGACACACTTTGAGACTAAAACTCAGGTTTACAATGGCTTATCCAAATAAGCCATTGTATCTCTTTTAAAACCAACAGTCTTAAAGGACATCTAAACAAACTTGAAAAACAGTTTTTTGGCTTAAAAATTTTGGAAAAACAGACTCAAAAGGGCTTAATAACTTAAGCCAAAGTTGACCAAGTGACACCAACCCATGACATTCCTGTTTCTACCTATTTTGGGCTTGTACCAAACACCCCTTTAAGTAGTAAAAATCAAATTAAGAGGCTAATTAACAAAGATTTAAAGAAAGACAATTAAAGATAGGTAATTAGCAATGACAAATAAGCAATTAGCAGCAAGAAAAGCACAACATTAAGCTCTAAAATAAGCAAGAAGGAAAACACACAGTTACAAGCTAAAAATGGCAGTTACAAACAAAATTCAAAGGAGTGACAAATAAGCAATCAATAGGTACTCATAAGCATAGAGAAACATGAATAAGCACAAAATGACATCAATAAGCTGATATTAAGCTATGCTACAGTAACTTTTAAGCAAAAATTTAAAAAGAAAGCATACCTTGATCCTTGCTCAAAACAGGATTATGAATACCTAAATAAGCTCTAATCCTACCCCTTAGCTTATAAATAAGCTAAACTAAGCACCCAATGAGCCTTCCAAGACTGCTCATTCATCCTTAGCTTAATCACACAGTAACTTTTTTTTTTCTTTTGAATTTTTCTTAAATTTTTATATCAAAGTTTTAAAACAGATTATAAAAGGCTTATATAAGAACTTAGAAGTGAGCTTAAAGGAAACAAAAGCTTGGAACAGAATTTAAGAGGTAAACTGAATTTTCATAAAAAGAGTACAGTAACATAAAAGTTTGATAATAGTTACACTATTAAAGACTAAACTGAATTCTAAAAATTACACACTAAAAAACTAACTCCTTTGCCACAATGGCTTACAAAAGCTTTTATAGCCAAATAAGCTAGGGTTTGGTCTTCTCCTCTTGTCTTTCCAACTTACCAGAGCTTCTTATTGTACACTAAACAGCCTTGTGTGTTACGTTGTGAGCGAGTGGAAACACAAAACAATCCTTGCCCTTCATTTATCCTTGTGCCGCAAGGTCCAAATCTAAACCTTGATCGAATTTTAGTTTTTTGATTGCCAGCTGTGCAATACCCATGTTGGCGGTGTGTAAGGATTGTTGAAGGGTTTGGAGGGATGTGGGGAAGTCAACGAGCTTGAAAAGGACAGGAGGGGGGTTATAGATTTTGCGTGGAAATTTTTGGGAAGTAACGTACATGTATGTAACATCATGGGGTGAAGTTTGGGCTTTTTTGGATACAATCTGGGCCCTCCTGGTTATAGAATTCGTTGCATCTTTTAGTCATGTGGTGTATGATAGTTTTGAGGACTTGGCAAAAATACAGAGGCCACCGAATGTTGTAAAGGGATATTGCAAGTTAAGTCCTTATTGGGTTACATCTTTGGAGGGATGGCAGAAATGACCCATGTGGTTAATACTTTGGGAAAATGGCCCGCATGAGTCCCCCCAATAATTTCTTTATATCACTTAATTAAATACAATTTTAAGGGACATGGCAAATTTTGGCCCCTAAACATTATTTTTCTTCACTTATTGCCTTTGGATTTGTCGGGTTTGATTTTGGTTGACTTTTTCAAACTAGGGCATTGTCTTGACTTTTGTCCTTTTCCACACTTTGATGCCATTCTGTGTCGGTTTTGTCCGTTTGGCTTCGTTTTTCGTCCTTTTTCCTTAGATATCCGTCCTGCACAACACAATTCACGCAAAACAAGCATATTTTTTTGGCGTTAAGTCCGTTTTATGGTTATTTTAACTTGTTTTTAAAGTTTAAAAAAAAAAAAAAAAAAAAAAAAAAAAAAAAAAAAAAAAAAATGATAAAAAATTTAAATGACATGAGTTAAAAATATTTTTTTGTAAAAGGTTTGTATAATTAAACACATACCAAAAACCTCATACTAAGGTATTGCCTAGTCCTCACGCCAATGCTAGAATAAAGCATTTAAGAAAACTAACTACTCAATCACACCCGACTAATAACCTCAAAGTAGCTAACGTTTAACTTTAATATTTCTTTATTTGTAATATTATTTTATTATTTTAATTATATTATATATCTATATTTATTATTATTATATTATTTTTATAATTTTATAATACAAAGGGAGTTAAAGACTCATAAGTTTGAAAATCCCCGTCTTAACCATTTTTTTTTATATATACACCTATTCCAACACATCTTTTTGTATTTTCATTATCATTAACAGCTAACTAGAACGTTTTCAGACTTTCGTATTTAATAACTTTAAGGGATCGTAGACAAGATGCATTCGATCCGAAAGCCACCAACAATGATAAATTCATCTGTTCCCGACTTTTTTTACTTATTCCAAACCAAGCTTAAACGAAAATCAACCGTAATTATAGAAGTTTAAAGATGCTAACACTACTCATATATGCAACTTGTTAACTTTTCACTCCCGACAATTTATATCTTAGTTGCATGTGCTATTTTGAATTTCAACCATGGATCAATGTTTTGCAACATTCTATGTTTCACGTTCAACCTGAGAATAATGAGTTTGAAGGCGAGATCATCCCAGTAGCCGACTTTCGTCTCGGCACATCCCCACCTTGCGGTCAAAGTGACCAGGCTTTTGCAACCCCACAGAGACTATTATCGGACTCACTACCTTAGGTTTAAAAAACTCTTAGGTTTTCCGTATATACATAGCTTATAAAATAGAATAGCCAAAGTTCAAAAGCATATTTGAATTTAACAAAAAGAGATCTTTTATTCACACTTAATATTAACCATTATTGCAATTTGTAACCCTTGACCTTTTAGAAGGCTGCAACATCGGTTGTGAGCCGGCAAGATGCAGCAAACTTTTAATCAGTCCGGATTTATTAATCTTACTATGGGCTTTCTTTAGAAGGCTGTAACATCGGTTGTGAGCCGGCAAGATGCAACAAACTTTTATCAACCCACAGTTTATATTTATTATATTTTTGCATTTTTCATCCTTTTTTTTTGGGAAAACGTCTTTTTAAAAAATTCAAGTATAATTTTGAACTAAGTCTAAAGTTTTTGCTATATACTATATAAAAAATTATTGATTTAAGTTTAATTTCCAAAAGTAGCACGTGTATTAGTCAGGTTAGAATCTTATGGGAGAAAAAAGCGACAGATTACACACTTGAGCTCTTAAGATTTCCAAATAATCCTTGTTTAGCATCAAATTCATACTTAACACTATCATTTTTCATTCTTCGCGAGTATTCGCGAACGCTTAGCCTAAATGTTAAGGAACAAGCTAGAGCTCAACACGCTCGATCGAGTCAAAATTTATTCTTATTCTACTCAGTAGGAAAGTCAAAATTATGAAAAAACACTTTTTTTTTATTTATTTTATTTTTAAAATTTTTTCATATTTTTTTTAAATTTTTGTAGGAAAACGGGGCACGTGAGAACAACGGGCAAAGGTATGTAAGATCATATCGAAGATATACTACCCCATACTAAAATTAATCGATGTTTTACGAAGGGTTTCTACGTAAATCCTAAGCCGTTTATGAAGTATGCTTAAAGATAAACGTTAGTCGATAAGATTAGGATATCGGGATTCCCAAATGAAGCTGAGGATTGTGAAGCTCTTGTGATCGAAGGACAAATAGCACGAGAGACTTCAAAAATCCGGGACATCCTGGACAATACAGCACAAAACACAACACACGGAATAGGAAAGAGGAAAGCATTCTCACAACAATTAAACACTTATTCGAAGACTAGCATACTGAAAAATTAAGATAAGCATGGGGTGCCTCCCACGAAGCGCTTGTTTAGGGTCACTAAGCTTGACCCAATTCCCTGAATTCAGTTGTCCTTAGGGAATGTTTGGAGGTCAGGGATATCCATAGCAGAGATATCACCTCCAAAGTAGTGCTTGAGACGATGACCATTTACTTTGAAGTTTGGCCCGGAGTTCTGAGATAACTCAACGGTGCCATATGGAAAAACTTGAGTAATGGTAAATGGTCCTGACCAACGGGATTTTAGTTTGCCGGAGAAAATTTTCAATCTAGAGTTAAAGAGGAGGACTTGATCACCGACGTTGAAAACGCGGTTTTTGATCTTTGCGTCATGAATTCTCTTAGTTTTCTCTTTGTAGATCAAGGAATTTTCATAGGCTTGATCACGCAGTTCACTTAGTTCATTGAGCTGAACTTTGCGTTGATCACCCGCTGTTTGGAGATCGAAGTTTGCATTTTTAAGGGCCCAGTAGGCTTTGTGCTCGCCCCCTATTCCTTTCTTTACAAACTTAAATCGGTAGATGACATGGCCTTTCATATAACAAGCTTGTACGAGTACACCCGATGGGTGTTATGTAGCTGTACGGAAGGCACCCAGTGTGCGTCATCTAACGTGTCCGACAAAGAGGAACAGGTTTTTCGCCCACTGTCCTTTCAAGAATTTCTTTTTAAACACGATTTGTACTTCAACCTCGCCCACTTGTCTGGGGGATGATACGCGGTGGAGAGTCGATGGTGACTCCATATTTAAGCATGACCTTTCGCAAACTGGTCATTACGAAAATGTGTTCCACAGATCACTGATGATGGCACGGCGAGCACCAAATTGGCAAAGAGAGATTTAAGGAATTTGCAAACTACTCCGGGCGTAGTTGGTGGGGACCGCCTTTGCCTTCAACCCATTTTGACAGATTGTCGAAGCCACTAGTATGTATTTGTTGCATTTGAAGGATGGGAAGGGTCCATGATGTCGTATGCCCCAAACGTCAAAGATTTCACAAAACTTGGATGGATTTTGTGGCATCTCATCCTTTGTGGAAATTTTTCTTCGTCGTTGGCACGAGTCACATTTTTTGACCAACTCGTGAGCAATCCATTGTATATTGGAAGGCCAAAAGAAATTCGGCGTCAAGACCTTTTTGGCGGTGAGTTTTGCACCATGATGTCCACGGTGGGTCCATTGTGGAAAGCTTCGAGAATGTTTGCGAGCTTCTTTTACTGTGTACAACAACGCCGGTTCATTTGATACGACAGATTTGAATAAGGAAAGGGGTCAATCCAGAAATAGTGTTTAAATCTTTGAAAAACTTGTTTTTCTTGTTTTGGGATGAATTCCCTGTCATCAAGTTACCCGCGTGGTAATTTGCAAAGTCGGCAAACCATGGGGTACTATCATCACGAAGAGCAACCGATCCAAGAGTTTCGAGAGGGAATGTTTCAGTGATTTCCTTGTTCTCGAGTATATCTTGATGAGGGTTCTCAAGTCTTGAAAGATGATCGGCGGCCAGATTTTCTGCTCCTTTTTTGTCTCGAATGATAACATCAAATTCTTGGAGCAAAAGGATCCACCGCATCAGTCTTGGCTTAGCATCTTTCTTGGCGAAAAGATACTTGATAGCAGAATGGTCGGTATACACTATGCTCTCAGACAAAACAAGATACGACCGAAACTTCTCAAAAGCGTACACTACCGCAAGTAATTCTTTTTCGGTCGTAGTGTAGTGTGCTTGAGCTTCAGTCATGGTTTTGCTGGCATAGTGGATTGGTTGGAAATGCTTGTTCTTTCGTTGCCCTAGGACTGCCCCAATTGCAAAATCACTTGCATCACACATGAGTTCGAAGGGCAAGTCCCAGTCGGGAGCAATCAAAATCGGAGCCTCAGTCAATTTTCTTTTGAGTGTATTAAAGGATTCGATACACTCTTTGGAGAAGAAAAATGGAGTCTCTTTTTCAAGCAAATGAGTCATTGGGCGGGCTATTTTGGAGAAGTCTTGTATGAATCGTCGGTAGAAACCGGCGTGCCAAGGGAAAACTGCCGATCACCTATTGGACTGTAGTCGGGTGAGGGAGCTTAGCGATGATGTCAACTTTAGCTCGATCGACCTCAATTCCTGATTTTGAGATTTTGTGTCCGAGAACAATGCCTTCTTTTACCATAAAATGGCTTTTCTCCCAGTTGAGGACCAAATTGGTGTCTTCACACCGTTTCAACATTTTGTCCAAGTGGGTTAGGCATGTAGAGAAAGAATCACCGAAGACCGAAAAGTCATCCATAAACACTTCCATCGTTTTCTCGATCATGTCATGGAAGATTGCCATCATACATCGTTGGAACGTGCCAGGTGCATTGCATAGCCCAAAAGGCATGCGACGATAGGCAAATGTTCCGTATGGGCAAGTAAAGGTTGTCTTTTCTTGGTCCTTCGGGTCAATTGGAATCTGAAAGTAACCCGAAAAGCCATCGAGGAAACAATAGAATTGGTTTCCCGCGAGTCTTTCGAGCATTTGATCCATGAAGGGAAGTGGGAAGTGGTCCTTTCGGGTAGCTTCATTCAACTTTCGGTAGTCGATGCAAACTCTCCACCCTGTGACCAATCGAGTCGGTATAAGATCATTATCATCATTTTTCACGACGGTCATGCCACCCTTCTTTGGTACACAATGCACCGGGCTTACCCATGGACTGTCAGAGATCGGATAAATCAATCCGGCGTCAAGAAGCTTTCAATTCTTTCTTGAATGACGTCGTTGATTTTTGGGTTCCACGTCTTTGATGCTGAACCGTAGGGCTCGCATAGTCCTCATTCCATGAGAATTTTGTGTGTACTAAAATCTGGGTTGACTTTCCCTTGTTATCTGAAAGTTTCCAAGCGATGGCGCGCTTGTGGGCTAGAACCTCGATTAGAGCTGATTTTCCTCATTTTCAAGTCTTTTGCAAATTATGACCGCGTAACTTATCGTCACCTTCCAAAAAATGATTTCCAAGTGAGGTGGCAAGTACTTGAGTTCCATAGCAGGGGCTAATTGACGAAGAATTTCACGATTTGCTTCACAAATCTTAAGATCTTTTCGATTGTCAGGAAAGTAGTTTCCTTGAAGAGGTGGAAGTGGTTCACTGTTGAGAATTGCTTCGAGGATAAGTATGTCCCCTTCAGGGTCATAATAAGTTGGATCAACTTCCGGTGAAGTTGGATCGTCCTCTAAAGCAAGGAAAGAGTCGGCTTCTTCGAAAAGGAGAAAGTCACTGTCACGAATGAGTTAAGGTTGGAGAAGAAGTAGAGGGACGATTGGATCTGGTACGGAGTGGATTTCCACTGCGTCACATCAGATAATACCAAGAACTTCCTGAGAGTATTCTTCACATAAAGCATATCATTGTGGTCAATTCGGTTTGCCGTCATATGATTGTAGTCAGCTGTGTACCTCGAAGTTTGGTCAAGATTGAATGTAATGGCCTCTTTGCCAACACGAAGGGTTATTTCACCTTCGTACACATCGATTAATGCACGACTTGTTTTCAAGAAACTCCTCCCGAGGATTAGTGGAACTCGGGGGTCTGGCTCAAAATCGACGACTACAAAATCTGCAGGAAATTGGAACTTTCCCACCGTCACATAAACGTCTTCAGCGATACCGATTGGTTCAGAGATTGACCGGTCCGCTAATTCAAGCGTCATGCAAGTTGGGGTTAGTTCGGAAAGAGAGAGAGTTTTCCAGACGGAATATGGCATAAGATTAATGCTTGCACCAAGATCGGCCAAGGCATTGCATGTATTAATCCCGGAAAATTCACATGGAATGAGAAATCGGCCAGGGTCTCCAAGTTTCTTTGGTAACTTGTTTAGGATGACGGCTGAGCAATTCTCATTCAACGGGGTTCTAGCCATTTCACTCAACTTTTCCTTGTTTCCGATTAAGGTTTTAAGAGTCGAGGCGAATTTTGGTTGAGCAATCAAGGCATCCGCTATAGCTAATTTTGAAACTCTAATTCTACGAAAGATTTCATAAGAATTTCTCAATTTGGTCGTTATGGCTTTCTCACGACGTCTTTTCATTTCTTCTTGATGGTAAATGGAATTGATGCTTTTTGGTTTTGCCTTGAGGACTAACATGGAGTATTTCAGGCTCGGAGGATTGATTCATGATTGACAATAGGACAACGGAGGTGGGACGTCTTCGGTGATTCTGTTTTTAGTTAGGATGCTCGTGTCCTTTGTGACCTCGGTATCACGTTCCATCACTTTAGGAGGAGAAGAAGTAATAGGAATCGTGGGTCCCTTGTAAGCAACACCACTTCGAGTGGTAATACCTTTAAGATCCTCTTTCGGGTTAGTAACGGTGTTACCAGGAAGAGTTCCCGAAGTAGAGGCGGTATTGGAAGCGACAAACTGGAAGCATTTTCAGTGTGAGTGGTCAATTATTTTGCATGTTCTTGACCTTGAGTTTGCCATGTTCCTCATCACAAACCATCATTAGCTTTACGTAGCTATTGGAAATCTTCCTTTGATACGCTTGTTTTTGAGGAGCTGGAGGTTTGATAGGCTGGAGCTTGATAAGCAGGAGGTTGATACTACCTGATGGTCGATAGACTTGGACCTTGGGGGCTGTGTTGGCGGGTGGTTGGTTCCTTGTGGGCAGGTGAAATGATGAACCGGGGGTTGATAAGCTGGAGCTTGATTAAAATTCCCTCGGTTTTGGTTGTAACGATTCTGATTATTTCCTTGATTTTGAACATGATGGTTTTGAACGGGAGGAAAACCAGGTGGTCGAATTTGATTTGAAATCTGGCCTCGATAACCGGTGTTTCCTTGGTTGAAATTAGCTGCGGCTGCTTGAGAGACATATTCTTGGATATTATCTCTATAAACGTTGCCAGAAGTGGCTGGACAAGTTTGGTAGGAATGAGCACCACCGCAGGTAACACAACTTTGCTCGACCGCTTTGACAGGAGTAGGAGCGGGAGATTGATTTTTCTTGTCAAGGAGTAAAGCTTTAACCATTTCTTTTAACTCAGCAACTTCGGAAGAGATTCCGGGGGTGGAAGTGCTCGCACTCACTTTGGCATCAACGGGTTTAGTTGCGTGAATTACGGACTTTGGACTTGCTTTCAATGATTCTTAGACAATCACGAGGCATTTTGTCCAAAAAGTTGCCACCCGCGGCGGAATTTAACGAATCTTGATCGTTAGAGTTCAAGGCATTGTAGAAAGTATCAAGCTGATGCAATTCAGAAAATCCATGATGTGGACATGCCCGAAGAAGATCATTAAATCGATCCCATGCTTCGTAAAACGTCTCATCAAATCTTTGTTGAAATCTCGTGATTTCATTTCGAAGATTTGTGGTTTTGGAAGGAGGGAAAAATTTGTTGATGAATTTGGAAACAAGATCATCCCATGTTTGAATCGATCGAGGGGGCTCTTTTTCTAGCCAAATCCGGGCTGCACCCTCGAGGGAAAATGGGAAAAGCATAAGCTTTACCGACGTACTCGGGACGTTCGGGAACTTCATCGTAGAAGTGATCTTGTTGAAATAACGAATGTGGGCATGAGGATCTTCTTTGTCATGTCCAAAGAACTGCTTGTTTTGAACGAGGTTGATTAAACCATGCTTCAACTCAAAGTTTGCATTGATTTCGGGGACTACAATTGCATCTTCGTAACCCTCGGTGGGTGCCTCGAGCAATTGAGCCATGGTACGTTGATCATCCATTGGAGGTGGAGGAGGAGGTGGATTTTCAAATGGTTCTTCAAGATTAAAAGGTTCAACAACAGGAGGTGGGGCCTGGTGTTGTTGATTATGAAGATTACGAGACTGGGAACGAGTGTGCATACACTAAAAAAGAAAATTTACACTAATTTTTTTGTTCTTTTTGGTTTATCAAAAGTAAATTCATAATTTATTTTAATAACGGACAACGATAAAGACAACTTAAACCTAATAATCGACAAGCTTCTCGGTAACTCTTCGAAAAGAAAAACGCACAAAGGAGCGGAGGAATAGGAAAGCGCGAAGCTATTAAAAACCTTTTTCCTTTAGGGTCGTAGTTCCTAGGAACAACCCGCCTTATACCCCTCTTAGAGTTTGTTTATCTTTTAAAAGGTGAACCGTACCTCGCAAGTGACACAAAAGGCAAGTTTTTAAATCTTTTGTTCGAGTTGGGAACCAAAAAGTTCACCGGAAGTTATTATGATAATACCTCAGTTGAGAATATTATATTTTGGTATTTTACCAATTTGTGAATTTTATTGATAATTAAAGACAATGTTTTTATATTTTTGGTTTTTTTTTTAGTTTAAAGAAAATGAAAATATTTTTGTACTTTTTTTTTTTTTTTTTATAAAGCCAATAACTTTCAAGAATGAAGGATCATCAAACTAATGATTTCAAAACAGTAAGAGATAATCGACTCACAGCCTCCCCGGCAGCGACGCCAAAAATTGATAGTTTAAAATTCTTTTACTTATATATATAAATATAATAAATAATTATATAAATACATATAGTAAGTAAATCTTAAAACAATCAATGAAACCGAGAAGTAGTATAGAATATTCTCTGGTCGTTTATCCCCAACGAGGCTGTGCTTGAAAATTGGTACAATCGAAAAGTTAGAATTTGAATGGTATTAATGATTTGGGAGTTTAGAAAGCTAAATTAATCAATAATAAGCAAAAACGATTGAGAAAAACCTAAAAATTACGAAATTAAACTGAAAAACGAGAGCAGGAATCCCGAACGAGGGGTCAAAAACCTAAAATCTTAAAAATTAACCCTACAAAGAAATTTTTACTTCTAATCTACTCTAGGTGACTAATAATGAAGAATGAAAAAGACTAAACTAAAAACGGAGTTAAAACGAGCTTTAAAATGAAAAAACAAAAACGGGGCTAAATCTCGTTTTGTAACCAAGTAAGATTTTTGCAAAAAACAAACGACCCTATTGCAAAGGTTTTCTATTTTTCCTAAGTGAATACTGATAAAATAAAGTTTTCTAAAAAAGAAAAATATTTTTTTGATTTTTATTTAATTTATTATAATTAAAAAACAGTTTTAATAAAAATAAATGATTAAAAATAGTAAACGATTATGAAAATTTATGAAAAAATTAGGGAAAATAAGTTACACTACAGAGATCCTAAGAAAAAATCCTAAAAATGAAAAACAGCGTATTAATAAGCGTTATAAAGCTAAATGTGGCCTGTGTGCTTATAATGCTAAATGGGCTTATATAATTAATTAAACAAACCTTTTACGGGTGAGCTATTGTAAACACAGCGGTAGAGGTGTTATGAAATAAGATGTTTGGTTGATTTGGGTGAGGTCCCGAGTTCGAGTCTTGCTCACTCGGGGTCTCCCCTAATCCCAACACTTTTATTCCTCATTTTTTTACAACTTTTTGAAAAGACTAAAAATAAGCAACTTTAAAAAAGGAAAAAAAATTGTAACCTACAAATAAGCACGAAATAAGCTAGATTAAAGGGACAGGATGCATTTTATACAAAAAAAAACTAAAATGGCTTAACTGTTTTAAGGCAAATGGACAAATAAGCAAGGACAGTCCTACATTAACACCTAATTAGCAAAAGAGAATGAAGATAAGCAAGAAAAATAGATAAATAAGCTAAAGGGCACAAAAGCTACTTTCTATACTTAAGGCTCTAAAAAGCTATCTGTTGAGCTTTTTTATGACTTTTAAGCTAACCAAGAGGTGAAACAAGCTAGGACAATTACTTTTCTACTCCTAATAAGCACAAATGACAAATATAAGCTAAGGAAAAGAGGCTCAATAAGCCAGAAAACCAAAAATAAGCTATGGGCCTATACTAGCATGCAAATCAGTTAAATGGGCTACTTTTGGCTTAATTTTAAGCAACCTAGGGTGGTTCCTAAGGTCTGAGCTTCCTAGGTCCTACAAAAGAGCTTATAGGCTTTCTAGATAAGCCAAAAGCTTAAACTGAAATTAACAATTAAGCCAGAAAGAGTGGCTTAAACTTAGCCACTTAGCACCAGGTAATACAGCAAACAACCTAATGGGCTCCCTAAAGCGTAAAATAAGCTAGCCTATAAGCCGCCTAGGTTGGAGCTTATAGATCTCCAAAGATGAGCTTATGAGGTTTCTAGATATGCAAATAGGACAAAGTTTAAAACACAATTAAGCCAAGAAAAAGGGGTGTGAAAGGTGCTATTTTGCACCAGGGGAATTTTACTAAGGAAAAGAGACTTAAAAGCAAGCTTGCTAATAAGCTGTGAAATAAGCTTAAAACTTCAAAAATAAGGCAAAACAGATGGAGACAAGCTCCAGTTGAGCTTGTGCACGCAAAAATGAAAAGCTAATTCACTTAAAATCCATCAGATATTTGGTACTGAAAAATGGCAGTTTCACACATGTTAAAAACATGACACAAGAAGATCAGTTTAACTTCAAAACAAAACAATGAAACAATTTTAACTTTTCACAGCTGCATTAAGATATAAAAAGAGACACAAGAACACATTCTTAAAAAGGTTTTAAAGGTCTTAATCTAATGAGCTTTTGAAAACTGTTTTCACCACAGTTGTCAAAGAAACCTTTTAGAAAAATCTTAAAAACAGTTTTAAAGCCTTTAAGAATATGAGACACTGATGAAAAAATCTTTTAAAGTGGCTTGTTAAAGTGGAACAAGGTGACCCAATGGTTTGTAAACAATTTTGACCCATTTTTAACCTTATCCCAAACACCCCCTTAGATTTTTTAAAACAAGATTTTAAGCTGAAAAAGACTGATTTAAGCACAATGATTGAAAAACAAGATTATAACATGAAAAAGTAAACAATAATAAGCAAAGTAACACAGCAAATAAGCACTTAAATGAGAAAATAAGCAAATAGCTAAAAAACATATAACTAGGCAGTTTTAATAATAATCTTAAACAAAAGTCAAGTAAGCATCCAGAAGAGATAAATAAGCATACAAGAACAATAATAAGCAATTAAAAGCATAAATAAGCTAAAAATAAGCTATGCTACAGTAACTTTAAGCAAAAATTTAAAAAGAAGGACTTACTATTACCCTTGCTCTAAACAGGGTTAGATAAAAAAGGTCTACAAGCTCCAGCTTGTATAAAACAAGCTGGTATGGTCTATAAGCACTTCCACTTATAAGAGAGTTAGTGAAAGCTTCTTAAAACTTAATAAGAACTTGATATCAAAAGAGCTTGAAACAGAATTTTTCATAAACAAACCTTAAAATTTCATTAATACTCAAAACTTTACAATAGTGAAAATTACATTACTAAAAATTAATAAGCTTAAAACTAGGTAAAGAAAACTACTAAAAAAAACTAGATGGCCAAAAATGGCTACAAGAAGTCCTAATTTATACTACTCTGAAGAAGATTCTAGTGATGAGTGTTTCTCATAAGAGAACAGGCTCGGGGTTGTGTTTATTGTTGTTTGGTGAAGCACAAAGAAATCTTGCCCTATTATTTCTTGTTGCCCAATCTCAAATCTAGACCCTTGATTTCTTCTTAACAAATAGCAGCATAAGGGATTGCCAAGGTGGACGAGTGCCCATGTAGGGGTGTGGGGTGAGTGGTGGTGATAGGTTTGGCTGGTTGTGAACAGTAAGCGAGATGTTTGATGAGGACAGGAGGGGGGATGAGTTTTTGGCAGGTAAATGGTGAAGATAAACAATATTATAAACTCAGGGTGTAATTTGGGAAGATTGGTCAAAAGAGGCCCTCATAAATTTATACGTTTTGCAAAAGTAGTCTTTGTGGGGTTTATAAGTTTCAGGGTTTTGGCAGGTTTGCCCCTTGAGGGTTATATAATCTCTTTCACCACACGTCCTTGTGGTGGTAGAAAGTTATGGCAGTTGGCAATTTTGATCCTCCATTTTATATATGTTCATTGCAAACTTAGTCCTAATGTGGATTTAACAAAGTTAATGGGGTTAAAGGGGAATGGGCTTATGATTTTGGTTTTGGGCCGGGTAAAGGTTTTAAAGGAATTTTGGGCTTATGATGGTAGTGGGTTGACCCGGCCCCACTAGGTGGGTACGGGTAGGCCTACTTTTAACAGTTTATGTTTTCGGGCTCGGTTTTCGATGCTCTTTCCAAAGCCGTATCTCGGGGTTAACTTTGACTTTGTCTTGACTTCATTAAATGCTCAAACGTTGTCGAGTCGATCCGGAAATTTCCGTTCTAGCTCCGTTTTCAATCCTTTTGAACCCTTGGCCTCAGTTTTTCGTGCTCTTTCCAAATCCGTACTCAGTTTTGTCCGGTTTAGCTTGATTTTTTGTCCTTTTCTCAGATATCCGTTTCCTGCACAAAATAAGTGAAAACATACAAATACAATGTATTTTTGGTACGTTTTGGGTCATTTAAGTCCAATTTTAATGGTGAAAGGTGTGTGTAATTAAACGCATACCAGTACCCTCAAAAAATACGTACTCAAGATGAGGCGGTAAGTCTTTGAGCTCAAGCTCAGGGAGTTCATCACTAGAAGGTTCAACGGTCTTAAGTTCCTCAAATTTTTGTTCTTCTGGAGGGAGGGTGGAAGAAGGGTCAAAATTAAGAAATCTTTCAAGGGTGAGATGTTCCGAATCATAGATAGAGTCATCAATTTCGGATGAAATTGGTTCATCTTCAATAGCTAAGAAAGCATTGGTCTCCTCAAGAAGAAAATCACTATCCCCGAAGGGAGTGAGGGTAGGAGAAGAGGTAGAAACAATTGGTTCCGAAGTTGCGGTGGGATTGCCACTCTTGGAAGTATTTGAGAATCCAAGTACTTCTTGAGCATACTCCTCACAAGCTACATCAATGACATCGATTTGTTTAACCAATTCAATGATGTTGTAGGAGAATGTCTTAGTATCACCAACTTTGAATGTTATGGATAGGTCATCATGTCGAAGGGTTATTTGTTCCCCGTGAACATCAATCTAAGCTCGTGCCGTCCTTAAAAAGAGTCTTCCGAGAATCAAAGGAACACGAGGATCGGCAATATAGTCAACCACTACGAAGTCGGCCGGAAAGAAAAATGTTCCAACTTTCACGAAAACATCCTCGGCTATGCCGGTTGGAGTTGAAATCGTTCGATCGGCAAGTTCAAGTATCATTCGGGTTTTGGTCAAATCCATGAGATTTAGCTCTTTCCATACGGAGAGAGGCATTAGGTTGATGCTTGCACCGAGATCGGCCAAGGCCAAGCATTCATCCATCTCTGGAAAATCACACGGTATAAGAAATCTACCGGGGTCTCTAAGTTTTTCGGGAAACTTTTTGAGGATAACCGTCGAGCAATTTTCATGCACCAGTGTCTTTACTAAGTGAATTATCTTATCTTTGTTATTGAGAAGTTTTCTAAACATTGGTGCAAATTTGGGCATGTGTAGGAGAGCATCCGCGAAACTAAGCTCGAAATGGAGATTTCTAAAAATTTCCATAAATTTCAAAGCTAAAAGATTGTCTTTTTCACAGAGCTTCTCCTTGTTAATCCTTGAAGGATAAGGTAATGTTTGTTTAGTATTTTGAGCAACAACGGGCTCATCAATTTGGGTTTGAGTTTGGGCCACCGGAGGTTGGATGTCTTCGGTGCTTGGTTGCACTGTATCCTTTGTCACCTCGAATTTGTGTTCCACCACCTTAGGGAGAGAAGAAGGCGGAGGTGGAACTTGAGGCCCATCATAAGAAACAGATAGGGCGGAGTGTAAACTTGAGGCCCAACATAAAAGACTACCACCTTCGGGTAGTATTGTTTATCAGTCACTTCTCGGGGTTAGAAACGTGTTGCTAGGAAAGAGAAACCCGAAGCCAGAAGTAGAGGCGGATTGTTGATTCATGATTTGGTAAGCATGTCCGTTAAATTGGTCATTTGGTTTTGCATGTTTTGGTTTTGGCTTTGCATATTTTTCATAACTGCATCATTATCTTTGATGTAGATTTGAAAGTCATCCTTTGACACACCTTGTGTTTGAGGAGTCCGAGCTTGGTAAGCCGGAGCTTGGTAAGTCGGGGGTTGATAAATTGGACCTTGGTTGTAATTATTTCCCCGGTTTTGATTGTAACGGTTTTGATTATTTCTTTGATTGTTTTGATTGTTTTGAACAGGAGGAAAACGGGAGGTCAAATTTGATTTGCAACCATAGGAGGATGGTAACCGGTATTTCCTTAGGTTGTAGTTAACCAGCAGCGGCTTGTAAACGTATTCTTGAATATATGTCACGATAAACATGCCATCGGATGGCGGGTACAATTACGGTATAGAATTGATCACCCCGCAAGTTACATAACTTTCCTCTAACACCGCTTTAACGTTAAGCGGGAGCTTGGGATTGGTTTTTCTTATCGAGAAGCAAGGCTTTCACCATCTCTTTAAGTACGGCAGAACATGGAACGTTGAAACCCCGGTTTTTATGAAGAGCTCGTTAACTTCATATTTGGCAACAAACGCTTGCTTCGTGAATAACGAACTTTGGATTTGCTCTCGATGATGGCTAAGCAATCTCGAGGCATTTTTGTCCAAAAAATTACCGACTCTCGCGAGCGGATTCAACGAATCTTTGATCAGTAGAGTTCAACAGGCATTTGTAAAAAGATCGAGTTGAGTACATTCCGAGAAACCATGATGTGGCATCGCACGAAGGAGATCCTTGAATCGTCCCCATGCCTCACTAAAAATTCATCAAAACGTTGTTGGAAATTGTGATTCTTTCGACAGGTTTGTTGCTTTGAGGGAGGGAAAAATTGGTTTGATAAACTTTGAACATGACATGCCAAGTTAAAGAATCCGATCGAGGAGGTTCTTTTTCGAGCCCAAATGCGGGCGGCCCCCTCGAGTGAAAAGAAAAAGCATAAAGCTTAATCGAGCTTAGTACCGGAACGTTTGGGAACTACAATGTAGAAGTGATCTTGTGAAATAATTGAATGTGAGCATGAGGATCTTCTATCATGTCAAAAAATGGGTTATTTATTGCACAGAGTGAGCAAACCCAAGTTTAAGCTCAAAGTTTGTCTACGGAGGATCGCGGAACAAACGATTGCATCCTCGAACCCTCGTGGGTGAAGGAAAGCAGAGTTGCGCCATATACGAATTGATCGCCATCGTAACTAACGGAGGAAGCTTGATTTTCATAGGTTCTTCAGATCAAATGGTTCAATATACGTGTTGACTTGTTGGAACGGTTTAAGGGTAGAAAGAACTAGTGCAACAAGCACTAAATAATGAATAAAACCACAATTTTTATTTTATTTTTGGTACCGGAAGTAAAAGTCCACCGAGCACTTTAAATTTTGCCCAATAAAGCGGAAGAGCACGCCGAAGCGATTTAAAAGCGTTCTTCCTTTTTGGGCGATGTTCCTTGGATCAAGCCCTCCTTATACCCCCCCCCCCCCCTTATAGTTTGTAATTCAAAGGTGAGCCGATTATAACGATTAACAACACGATTTGTTTTGTTGGTTTTTTCAATAATTTTTTTGGAATTTTTGATTACTTGATAAAATAAAATATATTCACAAATGAAAGCGATAACTTCACGGGGAAGGGTCTTCAAACACTAATCTTTAAACGTACATAATAATCGTTTCACAGCCTCCCCGGCAATGGCGCTAAAAATGATTTTTACAATTTAGTTATATATATAATACAAAAACTTTCAACTAATCACCTTTAGCCAAAGCAACTAGTCAAAAATTTCACAAATAAGAATATATATATCCGAAAGTATCGATTTATCACTCTTGTATCCCAAAAGTTCAAAACCGTACCCGGGTCGTTTTTCCTTTGACGAGGTGTGAATTTGAAAATCAAGTTTACGTTCGGGATTATGCTTGAATAATTAGGGAAATGATTGGGATTTCTATTTCTACGGGAGAATTAAAGCAATTAACTAAAAACAATTAAAGCAACACATATTTAAACTAAAAACGCAAACCGGGAATCCTAAAAACGCGCCTAAATCCTAAAATGCAAAATTTAAAGCCTAGAAATGCAAATTTAATTTTTATAAATCCTAAATAATAAAAGAAAATTTTTAAAAAAATAATTATATGTTTTTGACTTTTATATTTTTTATTATGAATTAAAAACAGTTTTAGACTAAATTAAATATTAAAAATATTAAACTAATAATAAAAAATCTGGAAAATTTAGGGAAAATGCTTTATACTAGGAAGAATCAAAGAAAAATAAAAACTTTGAAAAACAACTTATAAATAAGCTGTAAATAAGCCCAAATGGGCTGAAAGCTTAAAGAGCCAAAAAGAGGTTAAGTAATTAAATGGTGCAAGTTGAAACGGAAAAGACCAAAGGGCACGTTTGGTAGTAGAGGTGTGTGTTAAAATGTTGGTTGAGGGTGGTAAAGGTCCAGGGTTCGAGCCTTGGCTCACCTTGGGCTTCCCACTTTCTCAATGTTTTTATTTTTGCAAATTTTTTTATAAACTTATTTAAAAGCTCAAAATAATAACTTTTTGTGAAAGCACATTTTTCTTAAAAGCTCAAATAAGCCAGAAACAAGCTCTTAAAAGTTGACAGATTACTTTTTTACACTAAATGATAAAAGGCTAACTGTTAAGCATTTTTAGACTTAAAAAGCTAATGAAAAAACAAATAAGCTATCAACAGGCAATAAGCTATACCTAATGAGTACTATGGAACAAAAATAAGCAAATAAGATGAGCTAAACTAAGCTTAAAATGACAGAATTACCAAAAGGCTTTTAACTTAAATTTCTAAAAAGTACTAAAAGGCTTGAATAAGCTCTAACCTAAGCTAAATAAGCTAAAAGCATCTTAATCCTAACTTAATAAGCAAATCTAAACTAAGTTTAAGCAATCCTAACAGCTAAAAAGCTCATAAAAGCCAATAAGCAAAATTGGCCAAAAACTACTAACCAAATAGCCCTAGGGACGCTTTCTAGCTTATTTTTAAACTAGTTAATGGATCCTTATGACTTAGAGGCTTATATGCAGAGTGAGCTTATCCTATGGGCTTCAATAATCAGCAAAGAAAAAGTATTTTGAAATTCATTTAAGCCATGAAAACGCTAGAACAAAAGTCCTGTTCAGACAGATTTTTCTATTTTTGGTTTTTCAAATTTTATCAAAGTGCTAAATCCTAAACTGCAGGCCTAAAAACAGATTATCTAATGGGCTCTAAACCTCAAATTAAGCTTTTCTACTTAAAGATCATATTACTAACTACTTGTGCAAACAAATTCAGAAGCTAAAACTAACTTTAACTACTCTAATTTTAAGATTGAAAAGTGGACTTTACTAATTGAAATGAACTTAGACAGATTTTATACCAAAACACAAGTGACAAAAGATACTTTAACAAACTTGTTTCTACTGCATTTTGACAACATAAACAACTAGGGCTGTAAACGAATCGGACGAACACGGACGGAGCCTTGTTCATGTTCGTTCATTTAATTTTAGCCGGACAAGTAAACGAACACGATCGCTTAAACGAACAAATTTTTCTTGTTCATGTTCGTTTATTAAGAAATAAGGTTGTTCATGTTCGTTTATGTTCATTAATTTAGACACTAAACGAACATAAACGAACGAACATAAACGATCGTGTAACATTTCGTATTTTCAGGTCATTTTATGACGTCACTAATTTCGTCATTATTTCACTATATTTTTTTTTATTTTTATTGATTACGTAAAATGTTTATGTTTTACAATTTAATCCATTTAGGCATACCCGGAACCACCAAAACTTTTCTACGCTTCAACAAATACCCACAAGTGTACCCAATACCCAAAATTTACATAATATCTTACCTATGATCATACATATCCGGATATACATAGAGAAAGAAAGCAAGAAATATCTAATTTGCAAGAAACACATTCCTTATTTA
Source organism: Tanacetum coccineum (assembly GCA_026074375.1). Taxonomy (NCBI): domain Eukaryota; kingdom Viridiplantae; phylum Streptophyta; class Magnoliopsida; order Asterales; family Asteraceae; genus Tanacetum; species Tanacetum coccineum. The sequence goes on along the minus strand of BQNB010005264.1, from coordinate 36,562 downwards.
AATGGGATGTTCCTAGCTTTTAGAGACCAAGAAACCAAGACCCTTGTTTTACTCCTTGTGTTCTTTGACTTGTCTAGAGACTATATAAGGACTTAGCTAGATAAAACACACACACATCTCACTTGTTAAGGTGTAAATCACACAAGCTCTCCCTCCTCCTCTCTCCTTTGCTACGGCAACCATCAAACACCAAGCAAATCCTTACAAAATTTTATATAACACATTTACATACATCCCTACTATATATCTAAGATGTCCTAAGAAGATTTGAAGGCTTGGTTTAAAATCTAAACAAGGGTTTAGATTATATTTCTCATCATCATTTATCACCCTAAGGTTATCTAAGAGCCCTTATTTTTTCATTTTCATAATTTTGTATGTATATAATGTTCTATGTAACAAAATCCCCATTAGGATATATTTAACTTGTAAAATGGATTTATACTTGTAACCATGGTTTTATGGACTCTTACACATGTTATATAGTTGTTAATATCATGTCATGATAGAAATACAAGTATTGTACCATGTTGGTTTATGTATAAAAGTATATGTACAAACTAGTTAACTAAAAGTTTACATAATGAGGTTATGATCAAATAAGTGTTAAGGACTTGTTACCATGAACAAATGGACAAAAATATGGACTATGAACCTTAATATATGTATGACATAGTATATTAAGTGATATGAAAGAATTGTGGTAAATATTGTAGCTAAAAAGTATATAAAAACAAAGTTATGTAAATAAACTCAAAATGATATTTCGGGACTGTTTTGGCACGACATTTTAAGCATGTATTTTATATTTTTATAAAATACTACGTCTCATGATGATTCCAAAAAGGTAAGAAACTCGAAAAACGGATTTATAACGAAGAAGATACATAGTTTACGAGTTATACGTTAATTAAACTTTTATAAAACTAATTTTATAAAAATTACTGTTCACAACAGATACATTTTTGGAAAATAATTATAAAACTCTTAATTACGAAGACGTACTCGAAAGAATCACTAAAAACGGAGTTAAAACGAGTAAGATACGACGTTTCAAAGTTATCGAACAATATATATATAAGCTGAAAAACTGTGCACGCTTCAGCAGCTGCTGAAGCTCATTTTCGAGGGCCTTCGGGTCCGATTGAGTCGAAATGTAAAACTACAAAGTTGTTCGGAACGACATTTTACATAAACCTGCCAATTTTCATAATTTTCGGATGTATATTTTGTAAACTAGACACTATTTCCTGAGATGAATAGTGTTGGTTCGTGTTTTTTATAAATTTTTGCGAAACATTTTGGAATCACTTAAATAATATTTATACTTAGTTTAAACTTTATAAATATTATTTTACAAAGGCAATTAAACTGTTAAACGATTATACGAGATCAAATACATGGTATTTAATTATCAAATGCAATTTAAGCATGATTTCACAAACACGATTAGATGGTGATGTAGCTATATAGACTTATATACGGTATTACTTATTTCATAGTACGTAGTACTTATTCGACCTATATTGGATTAGGTTGCCTTCGGATTCCTTCGTGACGCATTTTTCTATTATGAATACTTGTTGATTACCATTCACTCGAGGTGAGTTCATAGTCTCGCATTTAAATCTTTTCAATGTTTTATAAACCCGCGAGGGGAATACATGCTCGTTTTACTAAGTGAACTTATTGATTTCTACTATATAAGCGTTACATGACTATTTTTACTAAAGCTTGATTTGTTACTACATGATTTGAGATCGTGAATACCTATATTTGAAACCGCGAATTTTAGACATGATTGTTTTACTACGGACACAAGTGTTTTTCAAAGTGTATGCTATCCAGATTACTGCCTGATTATTAATGCCTAAGTTACCTTATTGCCGTGAAGTCCCTACTTATCATGAACCGTTAATTGCTATTGTAGTAAGCGCGAGTGTTGTGGATAGATCTATCGGGACTGACAATCCCCACCTTTCCTTGGGTCACTAGTTTGATCAAGGTGCATTTAACATTGAGAGGTGTCCGGGTGTTGGCAAGCATCCTATATTACGATTGGGGCAAAAATCTAGTTAAGGCTTCGGTGTCATGAGCTTAGTGCAATAATACCTGTTATATATTTAGACTTGGTGAATGTGTTTCCCTTGTCTACCTTACTTGTTTTGGACTTCGGAATACGTACTTAGTCCACCATTTACTTCGATCTTGTGGTCCACTACTGAACATTACTAGATTTATTAAATCACTACTTGGATTTCGGATGGATTTCGGAAATAACACTTTTAAATGTTGTAACGCTACTTTTCTTCTGAAATATTTCTTAAATTATTTCAATACTGCTTTTTACTTAAACCTATGAATTCACCAACATTATTGTTGACGTTTTAGCATGTATTTTCAGGTTACTATTTTGCTAGTGGAGCATTGGGAGCATTCGAGTCGCGCGGATATATTTTTGAAGGCTTAATAACTTGTATACCATTCGACAAACGTTTTGACAATGTTTTCTAATACATTATAAATGGAACCTGTGTAACTCTGACATTTTTACTAAATTGAATGTGACATTTTATAAAACGTCTCTTTTGAGGTCGTTTTCTGTGACTTGTCCCTTGTGCCTTGAAGTCGCACCCCATTGTTACCATTCCGCTGCCGTCCGATTTTGGGGGTGTGACAATTTAGTAGTTCCTTTGATGTTACTTTTCGCTCAAACAAGTATACCATCTTCTTTTATAAAAAAATTAGTAGTGCATCACAGTTTTATTACTATTGCATTACACTTTATTTAGTAGTTCATTTGATTTTTTTATATACTTTACTAAAGTTTCTGTGTGTTAGTTTTAATACTTAATGCAGTAGGAATTGTACACTCATGCACTGAGTTTTGTACTGTCATGTAATAGATTTTGTATTGTCATGCAGTAGGTTTTATACTATCATGCTGAATGATTTTCTTTTAAATATTTTGCAGGTTGTTTTCTGTAAATCTGTAGTGGAAGTTGAATGTAGCTGTAAGCACTACGAGGCATATGGTCTTCTTTATTGGCACATCTTTTATGTATTAAGAATGAACAGTATTAAGGTGCTTCCTCACAAATACTTGAACAATCGGTGGCCAAAGAATGCTAAGCCTTTCAATACTGCATAACCGTTGCAACCATCTAAGAAAATGAAGAAAACAGTACAATCCAAGAACTAGTCTTAGAACATCTAAGCGTTTTTCAGCATGATTTCCGGATTTTTTTTAAAGAAATTCTCCAAACAAGAGTATATATATTCAAGGATTGCTTACAAGACATATTTTCTTTTGAGAGACGCATATAATTTTTACCAAAATACAATACAATAATATCCCATTTGTTTATGAAATATACTATTTATCTTTTTTTATCAATATTAAATTCTGCATATTGTTATTTTTGTTTTGTGTATTGTGATGCAGTAGCATTTACATAGTAATGCAGTATCTTATATATTATAATTACATTGTAATGCATTAGATTATACATTGTGATGAAGTAAAGTATTTTAGTAGAATAACATAGTGATCCAAGATATTAGATATAAAACTTTAAAAGACGCCCTTAGGTTTAGGGGTGAAATAATAAGTTTCATAGTTTTAACTGAGATGTATTAACTTTTAGCTGATTCATGTAGAACTGTTTTTAAGTGAGATGTACTAACTTTTTTAACTATAATGCATTAACAAAATACATTGTAATGCAATAACTTTTTTAGTTGAGATGTACTTATTTATTTAACTGTAATACACTAACAAAATACATTGTGATGCAGTAACCTTTTAAGTGAGATTTACTAATCTTTTTAACTATAATTCACTCATAAAATAGAATTTTAACAAAGATGTAATTACTTTTAGTTTATTCAGGTACATCTTTTTTAAAGTGAGATGTACTAACCTTTTAAACTCTAATGCATTAAAAAATACAGTTTGATGCAGTAACTTTTTTTTAACTGAGATGTACTAATGTTTTAACTGTGATGCACTAACAAAATACAGTTTGATGCACTAAACAAAGATTGTCCATTAAAAAAGTACTTAGCTTTCGGCAGATAGTAACTAAAAGTAAAAGTACTTATCAAACATTGATAATTCATTTAACTACGATAACTAGAAGACTTCAAACATCCAAAAGAAAAATACTTAAATCTAACAGATCTGAAACTAAAAGTGTTCATAAGCAAAGTACTTAGTGTATTGATCATTCAATTAACTTCAATACATTTTCGATGAACTTTTGATGTAAATCTTGATCCACTTTGACAAAATTATCTTTAAGAATTTTGGAAGTCTTTGTTTTCTTCAATAGAGTTTTTTTGGTAATAATGGTTTTCGCTCTTTAGGCTGACTAATCTACGGGGTTTGAACCCACCGCCACACAGACTCAAACCAGGTAAAGCCCTCCCTTTTCAGGAGGTTGGCGTGACCACTTTAGAGTTGTTTAGACCTAGTCCTAGGTCTTCCTTCTTCTGCTCTTCCAAAAATACACCACGACCGACATATGCTTCCATGTGTGTCATCAGAAATACTCCACAATCAACAACATTATGAAGTTTCTTCCAATTAAACTTCACTTGCTTACAATCAGTTGTTGTTAAATCAGCCATTTTTGGGTGGTTATTGCTTTCTACATAGTCAATGAAAGATTCCATCTGTAAAATAAAAAAATTATAAAATCACTGATGTACTAGTTTTAACACTATGATGCAGTAGAAATAGCATTCTTATATTTCCCAGTACATCACTTTTATTTATATTCTACTGCATTTCAGTCTTATATTTTACTGCATTACAGTTATATTCTATTGCATTAGTGTTCATTTTTTAGTATATCACAAACAGAATCAGGCACACATATTTATTTTCACACAAATGACAAACCACATTTAGCTTAAATCTTGCCTATGAACTTCAATATACATCCAACTGCATCTTAGTTTATTTTCTAGCACATTGAAACATAATCAGCCACAAACAATCATTTTTCGCAAAACCAGCAAACCACATTTAAACTAAACCATTCCTATAAATTTTAATGCATCACAATTTCACTTCATTAAATTATATATTTTAATGCATCATGGTGTAAATTTTACTGCATTAAATTATATATTTTACTAGCATCACATTGTAAATTTTACTGCATTATCAAATTGTAAATTTTACTGCATTAAATTGTATAATTTACTATATGATAATGTAAATTTTACTGCATTAAATTATATATTTCATTGTATCACATTGTAAATTTTACTAAATTAAATTGTATATTTTACTGCATCACATTAAATTTTTTACCGCATCACTGTAAAAAATTTACTGCATTAAATTGTATATTTTACTGCATCATATTGTAAATTTTACTGCATTAAATTGTAAATTTTACTGCATTAAATTGTAAATTTTACTGCATCAAATTATAAATTTTACTGCATTAAATTGTATAATTTACTACATCACAATGTAAATTTCACTGCATCACATTGTATATTTCACTGCATCACATTGTAAATTTTGCTGCATTAAATTGTAAATTTTACTGCATCACATTGTAAATTTTACCGCATCATAGTATAAAATTTACTGCTTTAAATTGTATATTTTACTGCATCACAGTGTAAATTTTGCTGCATTAAATTTTATATTTTACTGCATCACATTGTAAATTTTACCGCATCATAGTATAAAATTTACTGCTTTAAATTGTATATTTTACTGCATCACAGTGTAAATTTTGCTGCATTAAATTTTATATTTTACTGCATCACATTGTAAATTTTACTGCATTAAATTTTATATTTTACTACATCAGATTGTAAATTTTACTGCATTAAATTATATATTAACATTCTGAGTGCATCACAATATAATTTTAATAGATGTTTACAGAAATCCATCGATATAATTAACCACTATTTTGAAATAACAATTATTTTTCTCTACGTATGCCAACACTTTATATCTCTCTCCTTGTACTTGAATACTTTCACATAATAAGTTGATATCCTCTCCATCTTTAGAAATTTAGGATATTCTCTAAGAATCTATTTTACCTTTGTAAAAAATAAAATTATTTTTCTAGTTCATCTGCATCAGAACGCCATCATACTACAACATCACAATGTTAAATATATATTTTTCATTTTATTTAATACATTTTATCTTAAAAAAATATTTAAATAATTTTGTTATCTAACTTTGGTACTAAATACTACATCACATTATAAATTTTATTGCATCACAGTGTAAATTCCACTGAATTAAATTGTATATTTTAATGCATCACGGTGTAAATTTTACTGCTTTAAATTGTATATTTTACTAGCATCACATTGTAAATTTTATTGCATTAAATTATAAATTTTACTGCATTAAGTTATAAATTTTACTGCATTAAATTGTATAATTTACCTACATCACAGTGTAAATTCCACTGCATTACATTGTATATTTCACTGCATCACATTGTAAATTTTACTATATTAAATTATAGATTTTACTGCATCACATTGTAAATTTTACCGCATCACAGTATAAAATTTATTGCATTAAATTGTATGTTTTTTCTGTAACACCCCCAAAATCAGGTAGCAGCGGAATAGTAACATTGGGGTGCTACTTCAAGTACAACAAACAAGATATAAGAAACGACCAAGAATGGACGTTTTAAGATAATATTTCATTTATAGCAAAATATCAGAGTTAATACATTAGGTCCCATAAGTTTTTGATGTCATAAACATCCAACATACATTTAAACAAAATCTCAAAAGATGACTTAAGTTTTATGAAAGACAAAAGTTGCATATAATTTAGATAAAACACAGAATCCATCTTCATTGATATCCGCCACGGCTCCCCTTCAGTCTTCATACCCTAGGACCTGAAATTTACATGCTAAAAGTCAACACAAAGGTTGAGTGAAATCATAGGTTTATTGGTAAATTTGGTGGACCACAAGATCGATGTAATAATAGACTCTAAAACACATTTAGTAGTCCAAAACGTTTATTATTGCACTAAGCTCATGAACCCGAAGCCTTAACTAGTTTGTGCCCCAAATGTATAGGATGCTTGCTGATTCGCAAAATAGTATACTATATAAAATACTACTAGGCAAATCCAAACTCTTTACCCTTGACAAAGGGAAAAAGTCATTGATCTTCAAGGAAATCAATGTCATGTTCTCTTCTACTCCTTTTGGTTCTTTTTTTGTATACCTAAAAGTCCTTACTAGTAGTAGAGTATCCTCAAAAATATCCTTCATCTGATTTCCCATCAAATTTGCCCAAGGGATCTAAGGTGTTCAAAATGGTTAAGGGGCACCCAAAAGGTCTCATAAAACTAATACTAGGTGGTTTACCTATTAATAGTTCATAAGGTGTCTTATTTTGAGGTTTGGTCACTAATACCCTATTCAGTACATAGCAAGCAGTGTTTACTGCCTCTGCCCAAAATGGGATAGGTAAAAGTAGTTCCTGCCTACATAGTTTTCTAGTAGCCTCAATTAGGGTCCTATTTTTTCTTTCTGCAACACCATTTTGCTGTAGAGTTCTTGCCACACTAAACTCCCTTTTTATCCATCTCTTAGCACATAATTCATTCATGGCATAGTTCTTAAACTCTGTCCCATGATCACATCTAATGATTTTTACTTTATGGGTTTTTTTTTTCAATTGTTTTCTAAGCCTATGATAAATTTATAATTATCGTTGTAAACTCGTAATTAACGTATCTTTTTCGTTATAAATCGGTTTTTTTAGTTTCTTATCATTTTGGAATCGTCATGATGCGTATTATTTTTATATAATGTCAATACCTACTGTCTAAGTGTCGAAATTATACACTCCTTTATTATCTAAGTGTATACTTTTTATAAAAAGCTTATTTTATGTATCTTTCAACTAGTAGTTTACTTTAAAAACCCTAATAACTATATGTAACATATGTGATACTTATATTAATGTCCATTAGTCCATATATTTTCTATTTGTCCATGATTAACAAGTTTAACAATTTACTTTCCATTATTTTCACATGTGAAGATTAAGTAACCTTATAAAACCCTAATTTAACATAAACATGTTTATACTTAATCCATAGGTTGTTGGGTTTATTGATTTGATGATTACAAAACTACATGTGCTTAAATGAAGAAGAATGACACAACAAGGGCTTAATATGATCACTTTGGTATTCTACATATGGAAGAATTAAATGCTGGAAGATCAAATGTTTAGTTTCCATATAATTAAATGTTTAGTTTCCTTGTATAATTAAATGTCTTTTATGAGCATTTAATTAATCTTTTATGAGCATTTAATTAGATGGTCAAAGCATTTAATTAGCTTCCTTTGTAAGCCTTGTAACCTCTATTATATAAAGAGGGGCATAGACATAGGTTTAGGTGTGCCAAAAAGTGTGTGTGCACCAAAGGTGTAAAACGTGTGTATGTGGGTTTACACGTCCCACAGAAAGATGTAGATGCTAGCATGGTGGTGTAGCCCCAAGATCATTAGTTTGATCCTGTTGATGTAACCGTCTTACCATTGATCAGGTAAGATTGGGGCTTGTAGTAGTCATTATAGTTAGAGATGATGATGAAAAATCTTGTATTAATAACAATGATTCAATGTTTGAATATTCTGCCTTTGTTATTAATTTATCCTAGATAAGGTCTAAACAACCTGAGCTTAAATGATTCTCAACATGTGGTATCAGAGCCACGTGGCTCGTGATCTAGGATCTACAAGGTTTTTGAAGAAACCCATAAACCCTAATTTTTAAGAAATTGTTTTGTGGTAAAAAGTTTTCTAGGGTTTTGGAGTTAAATTGCTATAACAATCTTTATGATCGTCCTCTCTACCTTAATTGGTATGCAATACGATTGTAAGTCGTTGTTAAAATTATTAAAAGGGTTTCAAGTGGTGGTTTTGATGTCGTGGTGTTCTTTGACATAAAAACAAGTAAACCCTAATTATTAGGATTTCTATTTTATTCTTGTGACATTGGAACCATATGATTGCTACTATTGTTGTGTAGCTACTGTTATCATGAAGATCTCGTTGGGTTTTTTGTTTCGTGCATCATGAAAATCTTCAAGGTTGATTTGTTATGATCAGCAACAGGTATGTTCTGTTATCAGGGTTTCATTGATATAGATAACATGTGGTTATACAGTTTGTTCGTGTATTGCTGTTGTTGATTCATGGATGTAAGGGTCTGAAGAGAGATAAGACAAAGATTTGACCGTTCCAATATAAACTATAAAAAGGAAAAGATAACATGCCGAGTTTAGATATGAATATTGTTCGTGATTTGGAAGTGAATATATCTTGACTGTCACGTATGCATGGATGATATATCCAAACATTTGTAGTTTAGGCTTGTGAAAATCATTGGGCTTCAAGTAAGTGTTGTTTATGGATATTAAGTTAATACAATTGGGCTTCATGGTTTTTAATAATGCCATTACACGAGAATACAAGAAGGGAATTAATACTACTGTTTGTGTATTGTTCATACTGCTTCAATTGTGTTTCTGACATGTTAATACTGTTGAGCACAATTAATACTGTTCGAAGGTACTGTTTGTTTCGTCTGAGAAAATGTTTATACTGTTAATGTCATCCAATATCGTACAAGGAATGATTTTTCTTCTCGGATGGATACAAGATTTCAGACAGATAGGTGACACACACAGAAGGTATTTTGGTTCTTAACTGAATTAAAGGCTCATATTTATTGAATTAATTGATTACAAAGAAGATTGTTTATCACTTATTTGAAGAAGAAGTGGAATTCTTGGATGCGTGTTCTTATTATATCTTTTGGTCTTGGAGATAACTTGTTTGGTTATATATGGTTTATGATGAAAACTTGATAAAACTAGTTTTACATGATGTAAGGTGATACATTGATTAGTACTCAAGGTATTTACTATCACTTGGCTCATGACTCTGTAAGGCATGCGGATTATCAAGATGATCGACGGTCTACGCATTTAAACGAAGAAGAAGATTTGAGTTCTATTCATATTATAGTGCAAGACATAGAAAACAAACACATGTTTGGGGATATTTACTCTCTCCTACAACGTTCATTATACTTAGTTTTTTCATCAATAATCCATTACATAGGAGCCTACAGAATGAAGAGATTCAAAAAATACTTTCTTAAACAATTATGGGGTATTCATGGTGGAAGCTTAATGTTAAATTGTTTTTTTAACCTTTATATGCTACATCGGTTGAAGGTTTTTACCTTTTGCTAAGCTTTTGTTACTACTGCTAATGTAGGTTTCTGCTTTGTCAAGCTTCATTTTTTTTAAGGTGCGTAATGGTGGGCAATTTGAGTCATTGGAATACTTGGATTAGAAGTGTAATATTGGTTCGTGGTCGTGAAGATCAAAGTTGCATACTTTAGTTCCCCATTTGATTATGACAAAAAGGGGAAGATGATTCAAAGATGATTTTGCAACTTGTAGATTCTTGGTGGTATAGCATGGATTAAGGGGAAGTTTCATTCGTATATTAAAACTAGGGGAAGTTTGTGCTTATTTGGTTTTGTCCATTATCAACTAGGGGAAGATTGTTGGGAATTATATTTGAGTTGATAAGACAAAACATGAATGAAACAAGATGGAAACAAGAAGGACCAAAGTTGTCATTGCAAGATTCTACAAGATGTAGGAGATAATGAAGATTTGGTCAACATAAAGATAAAGATAAAAGATATCAAGATAAACATTAGATGATTTACTTATTTAATATCTTTTATTAGTTTTCATGTAAACCTTAACCTTCTTATGCTATAAAAGGAGGTCCAGGCATATAGTTTTCAGTGTGCCAAAAAGTGTGTGTGTGCACCAAAGGTGTAAAATGTGTGTATGTGGGTTTACACGTCCCACAAAAAGATGTAGATGCTATCATGTGTGGTGTAGCCCCAAGTTCATTAGTTTGATCCTGTTGATGTAACCGTCTTACCATTGATCAGGTAAGATTGGGGCTTGTAGTAGTCATTATAGTTAGAGATGATGATGAAAAACCTTGTATTAATAACAATGATTCAATGTTTGAATATTCCGCCTTTGTTATTAATTTATCCTAGATAAGGTCTAAACAACCTGAGCTTAAACGATTCTCAACATAGCCCTTATAACTACCTTTTGACAGACTAGTGGTAGGCTTATAATCAAGAAATGTTATACATACATGCAAAACCTGCTTGCATCTCAAGTCTAAGGATAAATATAACTTTCACCATATGTGTAATGCACCCAATGACGCTGATCCATAAAGTGATCTACATAGGTGAGGTATCCAATATTCAACCTTATCGAATAAGATGTGAAGTTGGCAGAATCATCTTTACATATTCTCCAGAATACAACCAAACACTCACATTTGTCTTATATCAACAATATTCCCATATTGTTAACTAACAATGGACATAGTTTGGAACAAATAAATTTATTCAAGGATTTAAACATGCAAATATAGAACACAGTAGGATAAATAAAAATGATCATATCACGTATATCAATTCATTGTTTAATACAACTGCTTACAGCTCCATTATCTAAATACCAAATAAGATCAGTACATGATGATCCTAGTTAAATACTAATGTCTTATTCACAGTAATCACAATTAGTGTTAGGCATAGATTTCATGAACAACTCAACTAGGTCATGATCTTGTGGGACTTTGAGAATGCTTATTTTAAAAATTCACGAATTATAAATAATATGATGATTGTTATTTTATAAGTGTGCACTCACTTATAAGTATAACTTACATGAGTCTAGTCACATTACATTTCATAAGATGTATGACATACAAAACATCCTAATGAAGACAGTCATCTCGGCAGTTTTTCAAACTATAAAGTATTCTTATTCTTTTAATATAATATTATGCAACTATGCTTTTAAACCAAGCATATGTAGCCAGCAATGTTATCATATAAGATGAAAACTTGCTTCTACAAAGATTGAGTATCATCTCAACTAAAACAAGCACTAGTGATGGCATATAATTCACACTCATGGCTTTGTTCATGTTTGAGCACATAACCTTAAGCTTAGGTAAATTCGTTAGATCTATAA
>BQNB010005264.1:0-22547 GCA_026074375.1 Tanacetum coccineum | reverse complement strand
AAAAATCACTAAAAGTTAAGCTTATATTTAATGTGTTCGAAGTGAAAGACAAATAATCTAAAATAAGACATGCCAAGTGTGTTACACTGTCAACTTATGTTTTTGGCATTTCTTCCCATGACATTTTTGTTTTTGTCGATTCAAATTCTTCCTCGCCACTTTAGATTATTCACATCAGACTATTTGTATCTTGGAATTTTTTATGCAAGTTAAACTTTTTGGTCTACTGGTAAAATACTAACAACTCTAGCTAGAGGCATACAAACCGCACCACGGCATAACGTCTAGGAGCATCCATGCAACAATCCAAAAGTCCAAACCAAACCAGCAACATCAAAATGAGAGAATAAGGTACCAAGTGAGACTGCCTCCTTAAAATACCTTCCCAAATAAAACCCAACGGAAAAAACCTTAGAGAAGGGAAAAAGAGTACAGCTCTCAAATGGATCTCCCGTCTTGGACCATACACAATCATGGTATCTAGCATTTCACATTTGTCTTCATCACGAACAAGTAATTTGGGTAATTTCCACTTCTCGAACATAACATCAACATTATTGGACTTCTTATAGCGAAATGAAAGAAGTTTAAGACGGACCGTAGATAATATGACTTCACAAACCTGTTCTTTGGACCACTTCTTCTTTTGGAATAACTGAAATTTCGCTCTTGTCAAATAAAATACACCAAGGTGGCAAACACCAACTTGGGGAGAACACCCTTAACTGATCTAGATTTAGCTCTAGGAATAAGCCAAATAAGAATATCATTTAGAAAAGGAGCTAAGGACTCCATACCAGCCAAGGACAGAACGATATTCCACACTTGGGACGAGAAACTGCATTCAAAAAATAAATGCTCATGCGAGTCAGTTGCAACTCACATAAAGGGCATCGAAACAGGTTTATGTTAGTCGTAGAACTAACATCTCATTCTCTCAATAAGTCTTGGGTCTTCAACTTACGTTTGATAACCAACCAAAGAAAAAAGGCATGCCGAGAAATGCAATGAGTAAACCAAACAATCTTAGCCTACTCCACCTCAACCTCTCTAGTCCAAATAGAATCCCAAACCGCACGAGTCAAAAACGAGCAAATCCGGAGCACTGGGAACAAGACTAGCCGCGGCAATAGCATATAAATCTGGAAATTGAATGGCTCATTCGTTTGGCCATTGTCAAGCCCTATCACGACACAAGTCAGCCACTTTATAACAAGTAAGACAACCACTTCTAGTTATATCACGAACCAGATGGTATTTCTCAAATGACTTAACGAACACCAATTATCAAACCAAAGAAATGTTGTTTTACCATCTCCCAATTTGATCTCCCATTGATATATCCCTTTTAGTAGTAGTAATATTAGCGGTGGTAGTGGTAGTAAGTAGTGGTGGTAGTTGTGACACTCCGAAATTTCACAGGTCAATATTTTACCATTTACGTGCATCATTTTAACTTTTATAAGTTACGTGCTAAATTTGATGAAAAACCAGGAAGTGTCCCGCGTATAACTGAGAAACATCACCGGATGCGTTCCGGCTTTCGATTTAACCTAGTCTTTTGACGACTATCGCTTTTCTTCTTAGCAAGCCTATATTTAAATTATTACATTTTATTTTTAAAATGTAACGCGTTTTAAATTTATACGGGTATCATAAACGTTGCGAGGATTCATTCTTGTGCATGCATGAAAGCATCAAGACCCTCTTAAATAAATATCTTGTTGCAAAAATTAAGTTTTGGACCCCCACGTCAAATACTTAGCATTTTCGCACAACAACGCTCTACTCCTCTCCTATCTCTAATTTGTCATCGGTATCTACTCTTGTCGGTATTTCAAACACATCGCAATCCCCCTACAGCCCCATCCCACATGTGTACCGACCTCACCATCATACACATACCACACCGACCCAAACACCACACACACATCTAACAGAATCATATGCACCCCATACTATATCAACTTTCGTGCCTATGCCTTACTTAGCCTCCCGTACACCCCCCCCAACCACCACCCCATACCTCCTTGGTACTACATCTCCCCAGTGGTTACATCAACATGCCTTAGGCCTTGCCTCAGCCGCCGAGGCACCTCGAGATTCAGGTGCAGATCTCCCCTAAATGCCAATTGCATATGTATTGTTAGTCACATAGATCACTCATACATTTGTTCATTTATTCCTCTCTCTAAAATACACACACACAAAACTCTCTCTTTCTCTTCTTGGATTGCATTACTTGCGGGCGCCGGCCGTCATTACCTCATCGCCCTGCCCCTACTTACTCAACCACAAATGGGGGGGGTCCGAACGCACAAGACAAAACCTCTCGGTGTTTTGCTTTCTTGAGCGTTCACGATTATTGCTACTAGTTTGTTCGATCGATGGTTTGTCAAGAGTTGTGTTTGGGTTCATTTCGGCGTATGTTTAGTTCGGTTATATTAATATCGATGGTTGATGAGCTCGTCCTCTCTGCTTTGCCTATTTTCACAACTTGTAAGCTTCTATAGTCGTCTTCGTCGAATAAATTTTTAGACTACTTTGGTAATTCATCGTTTCTTTTTTTCAATACAAAACAATATCATCGTTTTGTAACCACTTTTCGCTTATCAGAAAACATACAATTATATAAAACAATGGTCTCCTTGGTACATCACACATGCTTAGGATGCCTTGGAGAAGATTCTAGGTGCATGACCAAATGCAATGTATTTATCCATTCACTCATACATTTGTTCATTTATTCCTCTCTCTAAAATACACACACACAAAACTCTCTCTTTCTCTTCTTGCTTACTTTGGGTCGGCCGAACGCCACAAACAAACACCTCTCGGTGTTTTTGCTTTTTGGTTCAAGATTTATTACTAGTTTGTTGATCGTGGTTTATTCAAGAGTTGATTTGGGTCATTCCTATATTAGTTCGGGTTATATTCATATCCATCTGGGTTGAAGATTCGTCCTTTCTTTGCCATCTTTTCACAACTTGTAAGCTTTACCATCTCTTTCGTTTGAATAAATTTTTAGACTATTTGTTCATTCATCGTTTTTTTTTTCTCAAAAACAATATCATTCGTGTTTGTAACCACTTTTTATAAAGAAAACATACAAATAAACAAGGTTGTACAATTTATTTTCATGTTTAAAACTTTTTTTATTTTCTTAAGTTTTCTTATACTTTTGGCTTTATAGCGAAATGTTAAGCGATAAAAGGGATGTTTGGCGATTGTGGTAATAGGATTAGGCTAGTTTTGATGTGGACTTGTTGGTTGAGACACTAGTGAAGGAGTTTAGGTTAGAATAGGAGTGTTGGGGAAGTTGTGTTGGTTTTTGGTTCGAAAAGCTTGCTGTCCAGAATTAATTTGTGGGTTAAGGGTTATGTAAAAATGTTTTGAGAGGCTAAAACTCAAAAATTATGATAGTATAGTGTCTCCCGATGATTTTTATATAAAGAACGCGAAAATCCGCCTTATAACGAAGAAGTTATGGCCGTTTTAAGTTTGACGAAACATGTAATATTTTGACAGCTCAAAAATGGTTTTCGAAAGATTCTGTCCAGATTTTGAAACTGAGTTTTGACCCGTTTCGGATCCGAATTGGCTTAAACTTATAGAAGAAAAAGTGTAGAGAATGATTTTTCCTTCAAATGTAGCTTTCGGTGGAGTCGCGAATGTTTTTAACGAAGGAGTTATGCTCTTTCGAAGTCGGACAAAATCTGGGATTCTATTTCACTAAAATAGAGCTGATTGAACATAAATTTGGGTTTTCGAGCATTTTCGGGTCCGTTTAGGGTATAAAAACTCTAGAGAATATTATAGTAACATATATATATATTATTGAGTCGCGTTAGAATCTTACTTAAGGCATTATTTAGAAGGCGTAAGGGGTTATTAGAAAGGGAAACTTAAAAATAGGCGTAAAGTATATATCAACGAGATAAAAGTGGAAACTATACTTTCTAAGTCACTTAGCGGTTTTTCTAGCAAAATATAAACTTAGCGACTATAATTAGACATCGTTAATGTTCGGGATTTCTAAACTTACTGAAAATAGTAATTTTAGGTTTAAGGGTCGAAACTTGATTAAAACCCTAATATTTTTACGAAATCAAATTTTGAATAATTAAACTAAAACACAAACACGTTCGGGTGATATTGACTATCTAAAAACAGTTTATTCCAATGTTTCGTATCCTTTGCTTGCTCTTAAAGTGCGTCGTTTATCTAGGTCGCGGTTAGGACCTTTCGTGCATGTTCTACGTTCGTGGATTATTACTCTACTCACTGCCTTACTTAAGGTGAGTTTATAGCCCTGTGTTTTTACTTATTTACGAATACTTTACAACTCTTTGGGGTGAGAAACATTGCTTGCTTTTAACTTCGGACACAAGTACCTAATAAACCTTTACTTGTTTACGTGTTTTCCTAAGTACCGTTAAACTTACTATTGCCCACTATTATGAACCGTTAATTACTGGAAGTAAGCGCGCGTGTTATAAATAGATCTATTGGGACTAATATGCCCCGTTCGGGTTTGGTAATTCTTACTTGTATTGGGTACTCACAGTGTAGTACCGGTCAAACGGATGTATATCATTTCGGATTTCTAGGTGGTCTTGAGTTGGACACCCGTTAGGGCAAGCATTACTTAGCATTTATTGTTACATACTTTATTTAGCTTCTATGTCATGAGCTTAGTGCAACTTAAATACTTTTATGATATTGTATGTGTTACAATTGTCACACGTTACTAAATCTTGTGGTCCATACTTATGTTTTACTTAAACCTACAAATTTACCAACATTACGTTGACGTTTTTAAGCATGTTTTCTTAGGTGCTTAGCTTACTGGAACTCTTTGATGTGCTATATGGAATCTGCATACATATGGCTTCGTTTTCAAGATCTATCTATCATCTAATACTCGTTGTCTTGCACAAACTTATTTATGCTTCTGCTATGTTTTAAATTTCAATGGATTATTGTAAAACTTATTTACGTTTAAATTAAAGCAACGAGTTATTATTTTCAAAATGTCCATATAGTGGTCGTTCTCTGTACTTGTGCTTGAGATATTTATGAAGTCACCCCCTCAAATTACCTATTCCGCTGCGATCCATTTTGGGGGTGTGACTGATTGGTATCAAGAGCCAAGGTTATAGAGAACTAGGTTGCATATTCGGCCTAAACTATAACTGTTACGTGATTCTTATATGATCTTTCTCTTTGCCTATATGTGCTTCTATTTTTGCCTATAAGTGTATTTACATTTACCTTATATATATGCGTTACTATTGTCTATATCTAAGTATTATTTTACTTGAGTATTATTTTACCATAAGTATTATTTTGCTATAAATTTATTTTTCCATGTGTTATTTTAGTCTCACGTTCACTTCGCTCTGCATGCATCCTGCATTGTTTCATATAAAAGTGATTTATATAAACTTTTACGTGTTGCAACATCATGTCTTCGTCTGCTATTCCCGTTTCTGCTGACTCTACCGAGGAGAGTGTTGGGTCGTCCGCTTCTCTTATTATTTTATTCGACTCTGACTCTGAGGCTCCACCTTTACCTGTTCATCATGTTGTGGCAGAACCTGAGTCTGGCCCTTCTGAGGCTGAGTCTGAGGAGGGCCCCTTAGAAGATTACCCATCTGAGGCAGTAGAGCCTCTATCTACTTAGGTTGTTCCACCACCAGAGCCATATGAGGCCACCATTGCTCGATGGAGAGTTGTTGTATTATCACGTTCATCATCATCATCTACTGCACCTACTCCATCCACTCAAATTACTACTACACCTACTGTGCCTACTCCATCCATTCAGATTGCTACTACACCACCCGCACCACTTTCGATTGTACCCGGATCACCAGTTTTACCTTGCCGACCGGCTATTCTGGTTTTACCTGCTCAGGAGATTCCCTTCGGTCGACCATACTGTACCCTTCCTAACAGGGTGTGTATGTTGTTGACTGCAAGGAAGAGGGTACATCCATTTCCTGCCCGTATACTGGCTAACTGTAAGAGGTCCCGTTATGTGTCATTATCATCATCACCATCACCTCGTAAAAGGCGTAGAGCATCGCCATATTTGTCTGTATTAGCTTCACATTCATTATCTGAGACTTCTTCTGTATCAGACACACCTACTTCAGTTGGACCATCTCATAAGAGATGTAGGTCCCCTGCTACTTTATTGCCAGCAGTAGCACCAGTTCGTGCATCTTTATCACATATGGCTGTTGATCGTTTACCACCTCGCAAGAGGTTAAGAGGTTCTCCTACTGTTTCACTCCATGAGGAGACAGTTAAGGATACTGATGAGGCACTGTTGAGGTTGCAGCTGAGCCTGTTATACCATCTGTTCATGCTGAGCCGACTGTTGGAGAGAGGCTGGATGATCATAGTGAGGCTAGATGTATGAGCATTTACTGGAGATGCATATCCAAAGGCTTGAGAAGATCGAGGAGGGACAGAGAGCCCTGAAGGATAGGGCAGAGACTGCTAAGAATAAGAGGGCCAACTTGCGTGGGCGAGTTAGGTCTTTGGAGATTAGTGACTTGAGTCTTTGAGATACACTAAGGGCTGAGAGAAAGGCCTATGCTTGAATTGAGCGTCAGTTGGGATTTTTTACTAAGGAGTTTCGACAGAGTATGATGGCTCACTTCACTGACAGGGAGAGTCTTAGGAGGATGGAGACCTTTTTGTGCAGATGTTTCGACTATCGCCCTTAGATCTGTTGTATTACGGTTTATGTTATCGACTAGAGTTTCATCTGAGTAGTATTAGGAATTTTTTCCTCCTTATGGAGATGATGTACAGACTATTTATCTATGTTATGATTTGTTATCTATTATTATTTCTCTTTTATTCTTTGCGTATCGTGTTATCATTGATCTATTTTTTGGCATGTCGTAATTTTATTACATGTTAATACCCCGTTCATCATAATCTTATTATTCCTATCTATCGTACATGGTGATTGCATTTCGTACAAAATCTCACCATGTGCTATATTTTTTTGCTTTAGAAAAATGTCGACTACTCGTTCCGGAATGACTCTAGAGGCTATCGAACAACTAATTGGACAACGCGTGGCTGAAGCGTTAACAGCACGTGAAGCTAATCCAAACAATAGAAATGAGAATAGGAATGAAGCTGGAAATCAAAATGAAGTGAATGGAGGCGTAGGAGGAGTTACACCTGTTGCCCGAGCTTGTACTTACAAGGATTTCCTTAACTGCCAACCTCGTAACTTCGGAGGGACCAAAGGAGTTGTAGGTTTGGAAAGATTGTTCGAGAAGATGGAATATATGTTTCGAATCATCAATTGTGCTACTGATTCGCAAGTGAAGTTTGCTACTTGCACCCTGGTTGACGGTGCTCTAACATGGTAGAACTCTCATGTTCAGACTATTGATATTGATGAAGCTTATGGGATGCCCTGGAAGGATTTAATGAAACAGGTGATTGAGGTTTACTATTTGGGGAATGAAATTCAAAAGCTGGAAAGCGAGCTATAGAACTTGTATGTGAAAGGTACGGATGTTACCGGATATACCCGACAATTTCAGGAATTGTCGTTATTATGTCAAAGGATGGTCCTAGAGGATGAGGATAAAATTAAGAGGTATATCTGGGGTCTCCCAGATAATATCCAGGGAAATATGACCTCATTCAAACCCACCCAAATTCATGATGCCATCAAGATGGCGAACAATTTAATGGATCAGATTGTGCGAATTTATGCTGCTAGAAACGCTAAAAACAAGAGGAAGTTGGAGAACAACCCACAGGATAACCATGTGCAGCAACTGGACTACCTTCAAAGGACAGAATGTTGGCAAGAGCTACACGGTGAAAGAATGAGAAAAGGGGATATGCTGGAAGTTTTCCCTATTACAACAAGTGCAAGATGCACCATGAGGGTCAGTGTACTATGAAGTGTGAGAACTGCAAGAAGGTTGGTCACATGGTAAGGGATTGTAAAGCGGCAGTTACTGCCATGACTCAGAGAGCCCCTGTGTAATCAAGAAAATATCACCCACACTCCATTCTATCAATGTGGAAGGCAGGGACATATCAGGAGTGAATGTCCAAAGTTAAAAAATCATAATTGTAGGAACCATACTGGAAACAATGAAGCTTGTGGGGGAGCCTATGCCTTGGGAGGGGGAGAAGTCAACCCAGACTCCAATGTTGTCACGAGTACGTTTCTTCTCAATAACCACTATGCTTCTATTTTATTTGACTCTGGCGCCGATAGGAGTTTCGTGCCAACTACCTTTAGTTCATTAATTGACGTTGTTTCATTAAGATGTTAGGTTACGTTCATTGAGTAGCTGTCAGAAAGAGTTGTAGGATATGATTCCAATAATTAAGGGGTGCACGTGAAAATTTTCTAGGATCACTCGTTATAATATGACTTATGCCCGTGGAGCTTGGTAGTTTAATCGTTATTTTGGTAGGATTGGTTATGTAAGTTATCATGCCGTAATCATCTATGTCCGAGAAGGATTGTTCGTATTCCTTATGGGGAACGATTGTTGTCGATTCAAGAAAGATGAAGCGACGAAGGAGTAATTCTAGATTAAACTCATCTCGGTGCACAAGACTCAGATAGTATATTAAGAAGGGGCTGCCATGTCTTTCTTGCACTGATTAATGAAAAGAAGCGAAAGACAAGTCGATGGAGAATAGACTTGAGGACGTGTTATCGTGCGGGATTCACGGAATTCTTTCCAGAAAGACTTTTCAGGACTCCCACCAAAACTCGAAAGTTGAATTTTAATCGACTTAGGTCCCGAGTGCGGCCACGGTAGCACGGTTCCGTATTGACTTCCCCGTCAGAGAGCAAGAGTTGTCTGCTCAATACAAGAACTATCT
The DNA here is from genome assembly GCA_026074375.1 of Tanacetum coccineum. Taxonomy (NCBI): domain Eukaryota; kingdom Viridiplantae; phylum Streptophyta; class Magnoliopsida; order Asterales; family Asteraceae; genus Tanacetum; species Tanacetum coccineum. The sequence goes on along the minus strand of BQNB010005264.1, from coordinate 13,655 downwards.
GACAAAGGAATTTTATGGGCGAGTTCTTCACCCTGGAGCTCCGGTTTTGTTTGTCAAGAAGAAAGACAAGTCTTTCATAATGTGTATCGACTACCGTGAATTGAACAAGCTTACCGTGAAGAACCGTTATCCGCTTCCAATGATCGACGATTTATTTGATCAACTGCAAGGGTCAAGTTTTAACTCAAACGTTTACCTGGGGTCTGGTTATCACCAGATCATAGTTCGAGAGGAAGACATTCCAAAAAACGGCATTTAGGACTCGTTATGGTCACTACGAGTTCACAAAGTAATGCCATTATGGATTGGACTTACACATCGGCGGTATTCTGGATTTGATGAATCGGGTGGTCATTATCGTATCTATACAAGGTTGTGATGTTATTCATAAAGGAAATACTAATCTACCGCGGTTAGTAAAGATGAGCATGAAAAGCATTTATAAGCAAACGTTTAGAACTACTGAAGAAGGAGGAATAATTGTACGCTAATTTTAAAGTGTGTATTTTGGCTTAAATGTTATTTTCTAAAGTACGTGATCAATAAGTGTAGGCTTTCACGTTGATCCTGCCTAAGTTTGAGTCATTAAGGATTGGGCATCACCTAAGACACACAGAAATTCGCCAAATTCAGTAGGGTCTGTCGGTTATTTCTGCGCTTTATCAAAAGGGATTCTCAAAAACGCCAAAACTAATGACAAAGTTACTCAGAGAGCGTGAAGTTCCGATCTGGGGAGAAAAGAGAGGAAGCTTTTTAGACCTGTTAAAGCAGAAATTGTGTAGCGCGCCGATTTTGGTATTACCCGAAGGAAGTGAAAACTTCGTGGTTTACTGTGATGCTTCGCACAAAGGGTTAGGCATAGTTTTGATGCAAAAGAAGAAAGTCATAGCTTACGCTTCTCGACAATTCAAGGTTCGTAAGAAGAACTACACCAGTCATGACTTAGAAATTGAGCAGTAGTGTTCAGCTCTAAGATTTGGAGAACGATTGTATGGCACGAAGTGTGTCGTGCTCACGGATCACAAGAGCCTGTAACATATTCTTGATCAGAAAGAGCTGAACATGAGACAACGCCAGTGGTTGGAACTATTAAGTGATTACGATTGTGAGATTCGTTATCACCTAGGAAATGCGAACGTGGTGGCAGATGCCTTAAGCCGAAAGGATAGGATTAATCCGCTACGAGTTCGAGCCTTAATGATGACAATCGACTTAAACCTTCCATCCTAAATTTTGAATGCTCAAGCCGAAGCAATGAAGGAAGAAAACATCAAGGAAGAAAATCTCCGTGGTATGAACAAAGAGTTTGAGACTCGTCCTGACGGAACCCTCTGTATTGAGAAACGGAGTTGGTTACCGTGTTTTAGAGGATTGATGGACTTGATTATGCATGAATCGCACAAGTCTAAATATTCTATCCACCCTGGATCGGATAAGATGTATCAAGATCTAAAGAAATTATACTGGTGGCCTATTATGAAGGCAGAGATCTCGCCACCTATGTTAGTAAGTGTCTGACGTGTGCAAAGGTTAAGGTTGAACACCATAAACCATCCAGTTTGTTGGTACAACCTGAGATTCCCCAATGGAAGTAGGAGAAGATTACAATGGATTTCGTTACTAAACTGCCAAAGACGTCAAGTAGTCAAGATACGATTTGGGTAATCGTTGATTGTCTCACTAAATCTGCACATTTCCTGCCAACGAAGGAAACAGATTCAATGGAGAGACTAACGAGACTGTACTTAAAGGAAGTGGTCTCAAGGCATGGAGTGCCAGTTTTGATCATCTCAGATAGAGATAGTAGATTTACGTCTCATTTTTTGTAGTCGCTCCATAAAGCTTTGGGAACTCAATTGGATATGAGTATTGCTTATCATCCACAAACTGATGTTCAGAGTGAAAGAACCATTCAAATGTTAGAGGATATGCTACGTACATGTGTGATCGATTTTGGAAAAGGTTGGGATAGACATCTACCCTTGGTGGAATTTTCATACAACAACAGTTATCACACGAGCATTAAGGCTACACCATTTGAAGCATTGTACGTTCGTAAATGTCGATCACCTGTCTGCCGGACTGAGGTTGGAGATAGCCAACTCACTGACCCATAGATCATCCATGAAACAACTGAGAAGATTATTCAAATTAAGAGTCGAATTCAAGCCGCTTGCGATCGTCAGAAGAGTTATGCTGATGTGAGGCATAAACCCTTTGAATTTTAAGTTGGAGACATGGTCATGCTGAAAGTGTCATCATGGAAAGGGGTGATTCGTTTCGGCAAACGGGGAAAGCTAAACTCGCGTTACATTGGATCTTTCAAGATTTTAGCAAAGGTTGGAACTGTTGCTTATCGACTCGAACTTCTGGAACAACTAAGCAGAGTCCATAGCACCTTTCACGTGTCAAACCTGAAGAAGTGTTTGTCTGACGAAACACACATTATTCCGTTGAATGAAATCCAAATTAACGACAAGCTTCATTTCATCGAAGAACCCGTTAAAATCATGGACCGAGAGGTCAAACGTTTAAAGCAAAGCCACATTCCTATCGTCAAAGTGAGATGGAATTCAAGAAGGGATCCCGGGTTTACTTGGGAGCGCGGAGACCAATTTCAGAAGAAGTATCCACACCTTTTTGCCAACCTCGTGCCCTCGTCAAATACCACAACTTGAGCTTTAGGGACAAAGCTCTCTCAACGGGGAAAGACTGTGACACTCCGAAATTTCACAGGTCAATATTTTACCATTTACATGCATCATTTTAAGTTTTATAAGTTACGTGCTAAATTTGACCAAAAACCAAGAAGTGTCTCGCGTATAACTGAGAAACATCACCAGATGCATTCCGGCTTTCGATTTAACGTAGTCTTTTGATGACTATCGCTTTTCTACTTAGCAAGCCTATATTTAAATTATTACATTTTATTTTTAAAATGTCGCGCGTTTTAAATTTATACGGGTATCATAAACGTTGCTAGGATTCATTCTTGTGCATGCATGAAAGCATCAAGACCCTCTTAAATAAATATCTTGTTGCAAAAATCAAGTTTTAACCATTTTAGTCCCCCCCCCCTTTTCCCTCCTTGTCGTCCGCCCCTTTAACCAAACATCACCGCCATTTTAGCTAAATGGTCTCCTTGGTACGTCACACATGCTTAGGATGCCTTGGAGAAGATTCTAGGTGCATGACCAAATGCAATGTATTTATCCATTCACCTATCCATTTGTTCATTTATTCCTCTCTCTAAAATACACACGCACAAAATTCTCTCTTTCTCTTCTTGCTTTCTTTAGGTCGGCTGAACGCCACAAACAAACTCCTCTTGGTGTTTTTGCTTTTTGGTTCAAGATTTATTGCTAGTTTATTGATCGTGGTTCATTCAAGAGTTGATTTGAATCATTTCTATATTAGTTCGGGTTATATTCATATCCGTCTGGGTTAAAGATTCGTCCTTTCTTTGCCATCTCTTCACAACTTGTAAGCTTCACCATCTCTTTTGTTTGTATAAATTTCTAGACTATTCGTTCATTCACCGTTTTCTTTTCTCTCAAAAACAATATCATCCGTGTTTGTAACCACTTTTTATAAAGAAAACATACAAATGAATAAGGTTGTACAATTTATTTTCAAGTTTAAAGCTTTTCTTATTGTTCTTAAGTTTTCTTGTACTTTTGGCTTTATAGCGAAATGTTAAGCGATAAAATTGATGATTGGCGATTGTGGCAATGGGATTAGGCTAGTTTTGTTATGGATTTGTTGGTTGAGACACTAGTGAAGGAGTTTAGATTAGAATATGAGTGTTGGGGAAGTTGTGTTTGGTTTTTGGTTCGAAAAACTTGTTGTCCAGAATTAATTCGTGGGTTAAGGGTTGTGTAAAAATATTTTGAGAGGCTAAAACTCAATAATTATGTTAGTATATCGTTTCCCGGTGATTTTGATATAAAGAATGCGAAAATCCGCCTTATAACGAAGAAGTTATGACCGTTTCAAGTTTGACGAAACATGTAATGTTTTGACAGCTCAAAAATGGTTTTCGGAAAATTCTGTCCAGATTTTGAAACTCCCGTTTTGGGTTCGAATTGGCTTAAGCTTATAAAAGAAAAAGTGTGGAGAATGATTTTTCCTTTAAACGTAGCTTTTGGTGGAGTCGCGAATGTTTTTAACGAGGGAGTTATGCTCTTTCGAAGTCGGACAAAATCAGGGATTCTATTTCACTAAAATAGAGCTGATTGAAACATAAATTTGGGTTTTCGAACGTTTTCGGGTCCGTTTGGGGTATAAAAACTCTAGCGAAAATTATAGTAACATGTATATATTATTTAGTCGCGTTAGAATCTTACTTAAGACATTATTTAGAAAGCGTAAGGGGTTATTAGAAAGGGAAACTTAAAAATAGACGTAAAGTATATATCGACGAGATAAAAGTGGAAACTAGACTTTCTAAGTCACTTAGAGGTTTTTTAGCGAAATATAAACTTAGCAACTATAATTAGACATCGTTAATGTTCGGGATTTTTAAACTTACTAAAAATGGTAATTTCCGGTTTAAGGGTCAAAACTTGATTAAAAACCCAATATATTTAGGAAATCAAATTTTGAATAATTAAACTAAAACACAAACATGTTCGGGTGATATTGACTATCTAAAACAGTTTATTCTAACGTTTCGTATCCTTTGCTTGCTCCTAAAGCGCGTCGTTTATCTAGGTCGCGGTTAGGACATTTCGTGCACGTTCTACGTTTGTGGATTATTACTCTACTCACTGCCTTATTTAAGGTGAGTTTATAGCCCCACGTTTTTACTCATTTACGAATACTTTACAACTCTTTAGGGTGAGAAACATTGTTTGCTTTTAACTTCGGACACAAGTACCTAACTAAACTTTTACTTGTTTATGTGTTTGCCTAAGTACCGTTAAACTCACTATTGCCCACTATCATGAATCGTTAATTACTGGAATTAAGCGCGCGTGTTATAAATAGATCTATTGAGACTAATATGCCCCGTCCGGGTTTGGTAATTCTTACTTGTATTGGGTACTCACGGTGTAGTACCGGTCAAACGGACGTATATCATGTCAGATTTCTAGGTGGTCTTGAGTTGGACACCCGTTAGGGCATGCATTACTTAGCATTTATTGCTACATACTTTATTTAGCTTCGGTGTCATGAGCTTAGTGCAACGTAAATACTTTTGTGATATTGTATGTGTTACAATTGTCACACGTTACTAAATCTTGTGGTCCATACTTATGTTTTACTTAAACCTATGAACTCACCAATATTACGTTGACATTTTTAAGCATGTTTTGTCATGTGCTTAGCTTACTGGAACTCTTTGATGTGCTATGGAGTCTGCATACATATGGCTTCGTTTTCAAGATCTATTTATCATACAATACTCGTTGTCTTGCAAAAACTTACTTATGCTTCCGTTATGTTTTAAATTTCAATGGATTATTGTAAGACTTATTTGCGTTTAAATTAAAGCAACGAGTTATTATTTTCAAAACGTTCATATAGCGGTCGTTCTCTGTACTTGTGTTTGAGATATTTATGAAGGCACGCCCTCAAATTACCTATTCCGTTGCGATCCATTTTTGAGGGTGTGACAGTAGTGGTGGTGGCGGTGGTGATGGTAGTTAGTGGTAGTGGTAATGGTTGTAGTAGTGGTTGTAGTAGTGGTGATAATAGTGGTGGTGGTGGTGGTGGTCGTAGTAGTCGTAATAGTAGTAGTAAATGGTAGTATTGGTGCTAATAGTGGTGGTGGTGTTAGTGATGGTTGTAGTAGTGGTGGTAATGATGGTGGTAATGGTGATGATAATGGTGGTAGTAGTTGTAGCTACAACAACTATATTAAAAATATTGATGACAATGATAATATTTAAAAATGAAGAAGTTTACTTGTTCATAATTATGTCTTTACGCACAAAAGAAATTCACACCATGTTATACCATTAGAGTGTTTAATTTCATGCTTAAATCCGTGAGCTGTTGTTACAGCTAAGAAACTCATTATCATTACAAACCACAAAACGTTGACGCATAGGTTTAGACATGAAATTAGTTATATTTTTAATCCTTCCAATCATTTCTCTCGTATATTATTCATATAATATGTTGCTATTATAAAATATTCAAATATTTTAGTAGTAATTCTTAACGCCATGCTTCAAAGACAAAAGACTACGTTTTTAGAGAAACCAAACGGTGATACAAAATAACAAGTACAAATTGGTACGGCCACACATTTGCATGCTTTCAAATAGAATCTTTGTCTAACCTTCATAGAACATGGGTTTGGTATTGAATGCATATATATCAATATGGTAAAATGAACCTTTTTATTAACAAGACTTGACTACATGAGTGTCCTAGTATAGGAGTGACCGTAAGAACTTAAAGTAAAACAAACGATCCTAGCTCCGAGCTCGAACTTCTTTAATGACCAATGAAACGGCTAACATCAGTAGTCCCTAAAACGTTATCTAAATGATGTTTTAAGACATGATTTTTCTGAATGATCATACGTCTCTTAAAGCACCATTTAGACCAATAATAATAATAATAATTACATTATGATTGTAAAGACTACTTAAGAGCTTCGAACGAGCAGTTCTTCCTTCTCACTTATATCCCGAAAATATGCAATTATTATTAGTTTAATTTTCTACAAGGTGTATCCATCATGCCATAGCCTCATTCGTACCAGTGGTTTTCTTGCAGTGAAGAACCGCTTCAGAGATTGAACTCTCAGAATCATATGATCTTCGCCAATTCTCTGCAGCATACGCTTCACTTATCCTAGGAGACGACATGCTGCTCTTGGAACTCTCCAATACCCACGATCTTGGCCAGCTATCAGAACCAATTGAATCGATCGTGCCCGAAAATTCCCAGTCTTTTGCACTCTTAAGTTCATTAGCATCACACCTTCCTCTTCTCATTCTAAGCCAAATCAGCCTAACCAAGCTCAAATACTTTTGTACTCTTTTCGGTAATCTTTTGTACCTTCTAAAAGATAAAGAACGGCTTCTTTGGTAAGAACACGGGCTTTGTAAGGTGGATGAAGATATCTGTGAAACAGGAGTTGAAGTAAAACCGGAATCATAGATGCCAACATCCAATGGCTTCAAAAAGAGTGGAACGACAATCCCGTTAGAAATAAGTTCATCAGCATGAGCAGAAGGCTGCAATTTTGGCAGATCAAAGTCGAAATCTTGACGAAAAACAAGAAATCTTTTCGAATCAGAAAGCTTAGGGTCCATCTCGATGAAGTCGTCAAATGCATCAAAAGAGGCCCTAAAGGAACCTTTTGGGCTATCAAAAGATGGTTTTAGGTTCACTAACCAACTGTACGAGAAGCTCTCAATAGATAGTGATTCTGCGGTTTCCATCGAAGATAGCTAACCAAGGTGTATGTATGATTTGAGGTCTATTGGATGTGTTTGTCAAATTCTTTATGGTGTGTCTAGACATATATTATGTATATATAGAGACATATAAAACATACATGTACATGTGAAGACATCATTATTGTGGCCCTTCACACTATAGATAGATAACATATTATTATAATTATCACTAATTTAAGGGAAGAAAAAAGAAATATAAGAGACAGAACTGTAAACCCTACATGATGCAATATCGCATGTTATGTTCAATAATAGAAAGGGTATTCATATAATATGGTAACGCTCCATTCACGGAAACAGCGTTGAAAAATGAGTACACAGATTTCTTTCTCTGATATTTTCAACCCGAATCTTTTAGATCTTTTGATGTTAGATGACTCAGTGAAACTAATTCATTCATCACACGCGAGTCGGCGAGTACAGAAGGCATATTGTTATGTTAAAAACTTGTTCAGAAGTGTAATGAAAGGAAGGACTTATTATTACCCTTGCTGTTTAACCTTTTTGCCTGATTACTCTGCTTACTGTGCAGTTCAAAACAAACAAAACTGAAGGTTTTGCCAAGTCTCACGGGCCCAAGGCCAAGGGATATTTGCCCCTTCGACATTGCATCAGTGGGACTACAGATAAAAAAATAACAAGTGCATAAAAGTTCAGTGTCTAGGGGACAATTGAACATATACTGCATCAAACAATAATACTTGTCTCATGAAGTTGTATAATATAAAGAAACATGCATGCTCATATTAAACTAAAAAGGTTCGCTAAGATTTCATACACTTATCTAAGCAATCCATTATAATATCTCCCAGTTGTTGTGAATCTAATTAAAATATTCGTTCTAGAAAAGACTAACCTACTCCTAGTCTTTGCGTAAGTCATCCTTTAGCACTTTTGCATTATATGTTTATTCTATGTGACCTTTTGATGATAAAAGGCACACTCGTTACGTCAAGTTTACCCTTCAAACATCGATTATAATATAGAACTCGTCGGTAACATTATTAGTCGCATGACATGATAACAGTAAGACATCTTATGGTCATGACATAATGATTTGCTTTGGAAACTCAGCCAGTTTCAGATCTAGATATTTTACAGGTTATATATTTGGTAACTGTGTGCTTATCTGTTGTTGAGTATTCATATAGTCGGTTTTATCTACGCCATCAGCTGATGGTGTGGTACGGTTAGAATGATATCATGCATCATAGAATGATATCGCGCAAAATCTAATGAAGTAAATATCCTAAACTTCTAATGGACTGGAAATTTCAGGCATTTACAACCACCAACAATCTGAGTGGTGGATGGTTCAACTTTACAAGGCATTCAGTGCCAAAAAAGATAGTAATGTTGTGCAAAATCACAAAGAATTATTCCCAATCAAGGTAAACAAACAAAAGTAGGAGACACTGGTCCCCAATCGTTGTCGTGGAAAGACATGGACATGAAATAACTTAGACGAAAGAACCCATACCACGGAAAGAGACTTTGAAATCGACCAAATGGTCCCTTTTTGATCTCCTTCTTTGAGGACAAAAAGGCTATGCAAATTTTCAAAAGCTAACACCTTTATAGAGCTGTTTCTAATTGTGCAGAACATATCAATGTGCAAGAAGTTATCAAAATGACAGGTTGACAAAGCTGTAATGATCATGATGTTTGGGGTTTAGCTAAAGAACAGTATGCATATAGGTTTTTAGTATATAACAGATGTTTTTAAGAACTAAATGAAGAAAATGTAGATATGTAACATAAGCATATGCAGCGAGATGGCAATGCATATTACCTTCGAGTTGGCAAGTACGACAAGTTACTTAGAAATGGGTCGATTTGGGTTATGTTAAAGGATTTAACTAAAAAGGAAACTGGTCAAGTTGGTCAAATAGGCCAAACGGGTAAAAGTCATAACTGGCTTATTAAATAAATGTTATATGCAATATAGATTTTCTACTCATCAATAGGCAAAAAGCCTTTACGCCATGAATGTCAAAAGGTGTATTTTAACCCCTTTTAGCCAAAACTCATTAATGAAGTAATGGTGCCTCAAAATCAACTAGGACAAAACATGAAGAGTGCGGATTTACCATTCAAAAGAAAAATGATACATGTGAATTCACCCAACCCATTTCAACTCAAATTTATAAATGACCCGTTTTAGTGTGCTACCAAGTGCCCAACCCGTTATTTAAAATATCAATCATAGCTTGTTAATGATAAGGAGCACTATCAGCTAGAGCCGAACACTAATGAATTACCTGTTGAGTTGTGAAGGCTTATCCCACATCGGTAAGATAAGTAAACTGAAGAGGAGTTTCAGACTTATAAATACCCCTCTCATTGTAATTGTAAACTTGGACCTGGGTGTGTGTGTCTCATTGTATCTTTAGTGTGTCTGTTTGTACCCCGTGCAGCTTAGCACGGGTCGTCCCCGTGCAGTTTAGCACGGGTCGTGCAGTTGAACACGACCGTGCAGTTTGGCAAGAGCTTAATAATATCTCTCTGGTTTGATCCCGTGGACTGCCACAACTATCCTTGTCGTGGATACCACGTTATATCTCGTGTCAATTTACTTTTCGCTATTTATCTTCCATAAGCCTTGTTTGTGTTCTTCATTGTTTGGTTATTCGTTGTGTGATCCTTTGTTGTGGGTGTAAATATCCCAACAAGTGGTATCAGAGCCGAGGTTCGAGAAGAAAGAATCATACAACTTGGAGGAGGCAATTACGAGAAGAACAAAGACTTTGTGTTTGGTTCGTCATATTCTACACAGCGGTGGTGGAATTGACATTGCGGGTTACGATAAACAATGACAGAAGACTTGAAGTTAAATATCGACAGAGTCAAGAGGTGTTAGTAGACATTCCAGAGAGGATTACAGAGCATGGGTTGAGTTCAGAAATCACTCAAAGCTCAGGTGGGAGCTCAGATATGAGTGAGGGGTCCGAAAACAGTGGGAGCTTCGAGGATTATGGAAGCTCAGGTGAAGGATTGATGCTCTGAGAAGCAAGTGCTTGGTTATTTGATATAGGTTTTTAGTATATAACAGATGTTTTTAAGAACTAAATGAAGAAAATGTAGATATGTAACATAAGCATATGCAGCGAGATGGCAATGCATATTACCTTAGAGTTGGCAAGTACGACCAGTTACTTAGAAATGGGTCGATTTGGGTTATGTTAAAGGATTTAACTAAAAAGGAAACTGGTCAAGTTGGTCAAATAGGCCAAACGGGTAAAAGTCATAACTGTATTCTAATGTGCAAAATGGCTTTATTAAAAAATGTTATATGCAATATAGATTTTCTACTCATCAATAGGCAAAAAGCCTTTACGCCATGAATGTCAAAAGGTGTATTTTAACGCATTTAGCTGATGCCTCAAATCAACTAGGACAAAACATGAAGAGTGTGAATTTACCATTCAAAAGAAAAATGATACATGTGAATTCACCCAACCCATTTCAACTCAAATTTATAAATGACCCGTTTTAGTGTGCTACCAAGTGCCCAACCCGTTATTTAAAATATCAATCATAGCTTGTTAATGATAAGGAGCACTATCAGCTAGAGCCGAACACTAATGAATTACCTCTACTGTAATTGAGGCAAAGTTTAAAAGTATATTAATCTTTGATGGGTCGAGGTTCAAGAATCCTCTAGTGAGTTAAAGAAAATGGAAGTCACTAGCACCGTTGCGTTCTTTCAAGGAGGAGGAAAAACATAAATTTATGAACACATCCAAATCGACTTCTCTAGCTTTATAAAAGGTGTTCCTAATCGTGTGCACCATATCAATTTGCAAAGATAAGAGATAGCTACTAGACATGCAGTTGTAAAAACTATTTTGATGTTCATTTGAAAATGATAGCAGAATACTTAATCCGTAAAATCAAATGATCAGTAATGAGCATTACATTGGAAAAGAAACTTGTCGAAGTGTTCCCATATGTTACTAGAACGTGTTTCCACTTTTGAAATTAAATAAAGACAAACAATCAGGGTATGTTTAGTTGAGGAAAAATATCCCAATTTTCTAGGAAATTTTTCATTTGAAAATATAAAAACTGAAAACCTATTTAGTCGCATTTTTTTAAATATTTTTCAAAAAAACAATATTTTCATTTTTTAATTTTATATAGAAAAATAGAAAATCACATTTTACTATTCTTTATTTTTTTCATTTTTTTAAAAGGGAAACTACAACTCTCATCTAAACAAAAAGACAAATGTAAGAATGATATGATTAAACAAAAAGCAAGATCAAAGTAGGCATTGGAAGGTGACGAAAACTCAAAGTTCTTCCATGCGTGCATGAGAAATAACACTAGAAAGACAAGTTTAAAGGGGCTGCTCATAGATGGAGGTGGTGTGAAGACCCGGCGACTATAAAATTAGAAGTTTACAATTTCTTCAAAAATACTTTTAAGGAAACAAATGAAGACAGACCGTGTTTAAACAATAGTAGTTTTAATAGAATTTCAAATACCGAAAAGGATGATTTAGAAAGAGATGTCGATGAAGAAGAGATATGGGAAACCGTAAAACAATGTGGAAGTAAAAAGGCGTCGGGTCCTGACGGTTTCAATTTTGGGTTTTTGAAAAAATACTAGGGTATTATTAAGACCGATCTGGTGAGTGCTATTAAATGGTTTTGGAGTACGGGAAACATCTCAAATGGATGTAACTCGTCTTTTGTAACTTTAATTCCCAAAGTTCAAGACCCGGTAAGTTTAAGTGATTATAGACCGATAAGTTTAATTGGGTGCTATTATAAGATAATCTCAAAGATTCTTGCCAAAAGGATGAAAACGGTGATCTGTAAAGTGATTGGAGAAGAACAAAATGCCTTCATTCAAGGAAGGTATATTCTAAATGGCGGATTAATTGCAAATGAAGTGTGTGATTATCTAAAGAAAGAAAAGAAGAAAGCATTCTTGTTGAAAGTAGATTTTGAAAAAGCTTATGATAGCGTTAATTGGAATTTTATTCAAAATACGTTGTTACAAATGGGTTTTGGAGAAAGATGGTGCAAGTGGGTTCAAACGTGCCAAAAATCAGCTTTTGTTTCGGTTCTTGTTAACGGTTCCCCGACTTTGGAATTCAAGATGGAGAGGGGGCAAGGTAAGGCGATCCTCTCTCACCATTTCTTTACCTTGTGGCGGCGGAAGGCCTTGACGTGACTTTAAAAGATGCTGTAAGAACTGGTCTTTATAAATGGGTCAAAATTGGTACGAGTGATATTCCAATTTCTCACCTACAGTATGCTGATGATACACTGATATTTGGAGAATGGAAAGAATCAAATGCAAGAAATCTAATGAGGATCATGGAGTGTGTTAAACAAGCATCAGGTTTGAAAATAAACTCAAATAAGACAAAATTATATGGAATCGAGGTTCATAACGAGGAAGTTGAGGGTCTTGCTAACCGAATAGGGTGTTTGGCGGGGAAGATGTCTTTTACTTACCATGGTATTCCAATTGGCGTTAATATGAAAAAGGTCGATAGTTGGAAGGTAATTATGGAGAAGTTCAAAAAAAGATTAGGAAAGTGGAAGACAAAGATGATTTCTTGTGGAGGAAGATTGACGTTGATAAAGTCGGTACTCGGTAGTTTAGCCCTTTATTTCTTTTCCTTATTTCGTGCCCCGGTTAGTGTTCTTAAATCCTTAGAAAGTGTAAGACAACGTTTTTTTGGGGTGGGAATGATGAAGTAAGAAAAACACCTTGGGTAAAATGGGAAGTCACTCTTAACAAATTCTCTTTAGGTGGTTTAAATATTGGTAGCTTAAAAGCCTTCAATTGGGCTTTGATAGGAAAATGGTGGTGGAGATTTAGAGTCGAAGAGAATAGACTTTGGGTTAGAGTTGTTAAAAGTATTTATGGTAATGATGGTGGTTTAAAAGATGGAGAGGGTGTACATAGAATGTTGAGAGGTTCTAAGTGGGGGAATATAGTAAAGACGGGTAGAGATATTCAAAATTTTAATTTTAATTTTTGTGGCTCTTTTGAAAAAAAACTAGGTAATGGGAATAACACTCTTTTTTGGCTAGATAGTTGGGTTGGGGACGGTGGTTCTTAGTGAGAAGTTTCCTAGATTATATAGACTAGAAATTAATAAAGATATTACTGTTGGTGATAAGAGGGTGTGGAGAAATGATACATGGGATTGGAGGTGGGATTGGGCTAGAGAATTAAGAGGAAGAGGGTTGGGAGATTTTGAGGAATTGA